>BGNK01003007.1:58213-84790 GCA_003297005.1 Symbiodinium sp. clade A Y106 | reverse complement strand
TTATGGCCCGTGCTGGAGTCGCTCGTCAGGTCCCTCACGCCGGAACTTGGTCCTGATCTCCGTCGTGCCTGGAAGGCCTTTCGCTTCTACGACCTTGATGTGTGTCAATTTGGTGGGAAACGCAAGAAACGCACTCGCCTCGCCTCTTCAGCTGACCTCTCTGTCTTGGCCCAGGATTGTGATGGTCGTCATTCGCATCTTCCTTGGTCTGTTCGTCAGGACGGTGATCGGCTGCAGTTTGACACGGCCGAGGAAGCTCAGTACCCGGCGGGTTTGTGTGCCGCTATGGCTAATCTGTTCAAGGCGCGGCTCCTGAGTTCAGGTCGGGCTTCATGGCCGGATGCCTCCCCCCCACCCTTTGCTTCCGGAAGCCCTCAGGGTGCGCCCCCGCTGATCCCTCAGTTTCGTGCCGTTCAGGTCGCCCCGAAATTGCCGGCAGGTGATCAATTCCAGGTGCTGGCCTCTTCTCTGGGGGAGACGTCACAAGGCCAGAACCTAGTAGCTGGTCAACGGGACAACCCAGACGGTCGAGCAGACGACATTAGGNAGTTCTTGGAACAGGCCAAGAAGGTCACTCATCCGATGAACCCCGAGAAATCCTTGCACCCGCTTCTCAAGGAAACGTTGTTTGACAACCTCACTCGGGATCCATTGCAGCTTGCTAAGTCCAGAATTCAGGCCGTTGTCACGATCAAACAAATGGCTCGAGAGCTGGAGGAACAGGAGAACTCCTTCAAGGCGACACTGGACCCCATCGTAGCAGCAGTCCTTAAACCTAAGCGAATTTTGCTGTGGAGGGCCTTGCTGATGGCGGCAGAGTACGATGACATGGCCATCGTCGACCTGATATCCGGAGGCGTGCCCCTCACAGGCTCGCATGGTAGAGTACCGGCCCTGCCGGAGAAGGTGGTGCCGGCTACAGACTCTCACGAGGCCTTGCTGGCCTCGGCTAGCTTGAGGCGCCAGGCGCTTCTTTCCAGGAAGAGGGACCCNAGAGCCTACAAGCAGCTCGCCATCAGCCCAGACAGCAGGAGAGTGTGTGTGCTGGGTTTCAAGAAGGGCCAGGAGTGGGTTTACTACAGGTGCAACGTTCTCCCTTTTGGCGCCAAGGCCTCTGTTTTCGCGTTCTTGAGGGTCTCGCGGTCTTTGCACTTCATCCTAGCGAAGTACCTCATGGCCTTGAACACGGTATTCTTTGACGACTTTCCCATGCTGGCGACCGGCACCGGGGCTCCNTTTTCGCGTTCTTGAGGGTCTCGCGGTCTTTGCACTTCATCCTAGCGAAGTACCTCATGGCCTTGAACACGGTATTCTTTGACGACTTTCCCATGCTGGCGACCGGCACCGGGGCTCCGCTACTTCTCAGCTCCTCTTCGTGCATCCTCAACCTCCTCGGTTGGGCCCATGCTCAGGAAGGCGAGAAAGCTCCAGGCTTTGCGGCCGTCTTCGTAGCGCTAGGGGTGCAAGTGTCTCTAGAAGGCTTGGGCGGGGGGTCTTTCACGATTCAGAACAAACCTGGACGAGTTGAAAAGCTGGTGGCCATGATCGAGGAGGCTGCAAACAACCCTGAAGTTGCCAGAGTGCTCCCCGAGCTGCAAGGTCACCTGAACTTCGCCTCCGGCTTCTTCTACAACAAGGGTTTGCGGTTCCTCGCAAAGGGCCTCAACAAGGCTGCTGTTAATCCTGAGTCGCGNTCCGGCTTCTTCTACAACAAGGGTTTGCGGTTCCTCGCAAAGGGCCTCAACAAGGCTGCTGTTAATCCTGAGTCGCGGACTTTTCAAGGCCTGTGTAGGGTAGCAGTTACGTTGTTGCGAGCGACTCCCCCCAGGACCTTTGATTTGGGCATCCAGGGTCCCCCACTCCTCGTATTCACGGACGGGGCGTGGGAATCAGGAAAGGCTGGNCTTACGCGCGCGAGTTTGTTGGCGCAGGGAGCTTCGGAGCTGCTTGCGAGTAGCTCGTGAGCTACCGGTATGCAGCTCGTAAGCTGCCGGTCTGCAGCTCGTAAGTCGCCAGCTGCCGGGCTGCAGCTCGTAAGCTGTCGGGCTGCAGCTCTTAAGTAGCTCGTCAGCTGCTGGGTTGCAGCTCGTAGGCTGTCGGGCTGCAGCTCTTAGGTAGCTCGTTAGCTGCCGGGCTGCAGCTCGTAAGCTGTCGGGCTGCAGCTCTTAGGTAGCTCGTAAGCCGCTGGGCTGCAGCTCGTAGGACGCTCGTCAGCTGCTGGGCTGCAGCTCTTAAGTAGCTCGTCAGCTGCTGGTCAGTAGCTGGTGAGCTGCTGGTATGCTGCTGGCAAGTAGCTCGTAAGCTGCTCGTCGGCTGCTGGCAGGTATGCGCCCCCTAAAGCACTTCTAAATGCCGTTTTGCAAACACTTTAGAGCCCCTACGATCGCTCGAGCTGTGGGCCGTAGGCCCGCGAATCGACAGTGCTCTAAAGTACCGAATTCTACCCTATGTCTCGAAACCAGGCCTGTAGCTATCACAAAGTGGGAGCTGACAACACCTTCCCCAGAGAGAGCCGTACCTGCCAAAAAAAAAATCGTAACGTGGCATTCACTCGCAGGCTCACCCAACCACTTCTTGACTCCCAAATTCACTCATGCGCTCACTCCAACCGCGCATCCCGTCCCTTTCCACAGTTCCAGGCTTGTGTGACTGGCGTTTTACAGTAGCACGCCGCCCATTCGTAACGTGCTTTAGGCGCGTTACGGTCGATTTGGCTGCGCCAGGAAAGTACTAGAGGGTGTTTTTTTGGACGGATCGAGAAATGCCGTCCAATGCCACCAGTTCTTCCCTGGATGCAGCTGGACAAGGAAAGCGCCCAGAACACACATTCGCTTTCAACAGTCAAGTTGAAACCTGCTGCCGTGTGTCTTACCAATTGCAGTTGCAACCCAAAACTGGGGGACGCATTCGAGCTATGAAAAGCATGGCAGGCACTGAGCTCCTCCGTCGCTTTTTGGCGGCGCTGCACTTAAAAGAAATGTTTGACCATGCGAGAATGCGCCAACTCCACCTTGCCGCGCTCACAATCCGAAATTCGAGAATTGAACTGGAAACTGAGAAGAAGCAAAAAAGCCGAAGTCCGCGAAGCACGTTACGATTTTAGGTTGTCGTTCAGAGAAGCCGAATTCACCACAAACAATACAATGTGGGCAGCATTCTTGACCTGGTGTGCAACGTTGAGAGCTCCAAAGCCGGACTGCTGGCGTCTTGGCGAGCTTTTTTGAATGCTTTCAGCTGCTCTGCAGGCACCGCCTGGCTTGCCAAGTGTCGCAAACACGGCACAGAAAACTAGGTTCANAGCTCCAAAGCCGGACTGCTGGCGTCTTGGCGAGCTTTTTTGAATGCTTTCAGCTGCTCTGCAGGCACCGCCTGGCTTGCCAAGTGTCGCAAACACGGCACAGAAAACTAGGTTCAACTACAAAATCTTCGGAACCATTTTTGCGACCCAGAATCCAAACTGAGCCGCCCAATAAACCACATTTCGACACTCTAAAACCTTCGCCGTGTCATTGGATTTTCTTTTGTTGTTCGATCGGATTGGCTGTTATTTTGGCAGCCGTTTGTTATCTTATCTTTTTGCTTTGATGAGTATCGTTGTTGGTGCTTGTGGTTGTTGTTGGTTGTTGGTTGTTGTGGTTTGTTGATGTTGTTTGTTGTTCATACCATGGCTACACATTCTGCTTCACGGTCATCATTACAATTTCCACACACAATGAGTACGATCGTTGTCACCATTGTCGAAATTGCATGATTGGTCTTTCTCAACTGCGGATAATGCCACTGTCACGATTATGTAGTATTTCTGATGTTTGTAGTGGAATTGTTATATACTCTTTTTACGATTGCCATTATAGTTAACACGATGTAGAGTTTTCGCTTGTTCTTTGCCAAACATTCCCCGCTCACGTCGGGGTGACTTACAGGCCAGTACAAGGTTCTCGGCATCAGCAGCTTGCGTCCAGAATAGCACATTCCCTGCATCCAAGCATTGGCTCTTGTCAGAGCCGTCATTTGAGGATTGCAACGCCTGAGTCTAGTCCAAGCTGCACGAGACATATGGGCCGAGGTGTGTGCAAGTACTTGTCATTCAGACGGACAGGATATGAGAGGCTTCATTTGTTGTTTGAGCAGTCGCATCAAATTCCAGCTCGAAGCACTGGTGAAAGGCCGCATGCGTGGTGCTGCCGATGATGTACAGCGTGGAGCCCTTACATGCTGGTCAATCCTTCGCATGAGGTAGATCAGTGGAAGTTCTTCGCCTAGGCATAGAAAGTGAATGTGAGTGCTGGTGACCTTTCTTGTTGCCGGACATAGCATCATACCTTGGATTGCGTGACGTCCAGCTTTTGCGCTGCCCAATTGGGTCACGTTGTCAGACTGGACGACTGCTAGGTCGCACAAAGGAATGCTTGTGAGTGTGACTGTGTGTGGGGGACAGTGATTGATCTCTAGGTTGCTCCCACTGGGTAGGATTGTACACTGGAATTTTGCAGATACTGTCAAAGAGCCTCCTGAGCCCTAGGTCCTGTCGTCAAACATCGCGAGCAATTACCAAAGCTCGTCCCTTGGAGTCCCCCATTGGCAAGCGGCAAGCACTAACCATTATCCACTCGAACAAACTTGCGATATATTCCGGCACCTATACTACACCTTGCTGCGATCTACAGCACTAAACCTTTTGTTCCCGCTCAATGCCCAGTACCTCAAGATTTGAGTTGCCTGGATTTCAAGCTGTGGCAAGACATTTGTCTGGGTTTCGGCCCTATCGGGGCGAAATGCAGGCCTTGAGTTCGTCTGGGTTACCCAGAACTACACATAGCCAAAACAACTTGCAGGAGTCTCGGGGCAGCGATGCAGAACCAAAAATCTATCATGCCGACAGAGTCCAGACCCAAAAGCTTCAACCAAGTTGTCGCTTTTCTGAGGTGAGATCTGGTCCTCGCCGTCGCAGAGGGTTCTGGTACAACACAAGAAGTTACAGGCCCAGTTGGATCCTGTTGCTTGGGGTTTCTGGTTTTGCAGCTTTGAGACGAGCATGCCCTGCAGCAGCCTGGAAGCTAAAGAGGCCTTCGGTTGTTCCACGCTTCTCCTGACCTCTGCGCTGTGATTATGTTTTGATGCTTCAAGGCAGCGTCACAGATATCGCGCCGCAGAAGTTGTTAGCATCGCCCTGCGCCCTAGACATGGCTCAGCCGCGCCGGTGACTTCAACAGCAGCGAGACAGAGATTTCAGCGGCTCAACGGCACCCCTTCTCAAAGAGATGGCGGTCGTCAGCTTGGTCCTGTGCTTGCATGCGCTGAGCCTTTTGTTTGTGTATGCCCAAGAGTTCGCCATCGGCGTCTATGCGCCCGTCACGTCAAGGAGCCAATTGTACATGGCCCTCACGGCCATCTTCGACCTGGACCTCCGCAAGAACTTCGAACCTGCGCTTGTATCTCGCTTTGGACCGCCAATCATCGACATTGCCGCCGAGTCCGGGGTACCGTTGCAAAGCGGCCTGCAGAGCATCAGGCCGCGCATCGGCACAAGCAACTCGCAGCCAGACATCGGTCTGGGCACGGCTGTGGACTTCATGCTGGGTTTGGATGGCGAGAGGCCGGTGTCTGCACTGGTGGGAGGCGTCTTCTCTTCCATCGCGATGCCGATTGCCAGCTTCTCTGCCGTGCAGCAAGTGCCGCAAATTGCCTACGGAGCTACCAGCCCCGCGCTGTCGAACAAGGACACGTATCCCTACTTCATGCGCACGGTGCCTCCGGATTCGATCCAGGGCCAGGCATTCTGGAAGTGGATCGTGCAGTTTCAGGTCCCTTTGGCGGTGTGCATCTATGCCGTCGAGCCATATGGTCAGGGCCTGTTTCTGGCTATAGAAGAGCAAGCCAAGCTTGCCGGCGAGGCCGAGCGTCTTTCTGGTGTCCCTCTCCGATACATGCCCACCAACTTCGTCGTTTCGGAGGCCAAGCAAGCCTTGGATGTCGCGAAAAGCCTTGGAAGTCGTTTCCTCTTCTCGTCGATGAACAGTCAGATGTTCACACTCTTTGGGCCCGTGATGTTCGACGAAGGGTTCATGCAACCCGGCTGGCAGATCTTGGGCTCCGAGGCTGCCACGATGTACGGCACTTTGACGGATGCGGATTTTCCGATCGGCTTCCAGCGCTGGAGTCCCGTGAGCCGAGGTGCCAAGTACACACTGTTTGAGGACATGTGGAAACTGATGAATACCAACGATGTGCTCAGCACCACAGCGAGGGCGCGCTATGGTGTTGACAACATGAAGGTGCCAATTGCGTCTGCGACCGTTCCCACCATTGACGACAGCGACTTCACCGGTATGGTTCTCCCGAAATGGAGCACCTTCTTCTTCGATGCCCTGTACACCTTGACTGTGGCGTGCAACCGGCTCTTGAGCCAGGGAAATGCCATAGCCGATATCAAGGGAGAGCTCCTGCTGACCGAGCTGAGGGCGACCACTTTCACCGGAATCTCAGGCGCTATCGGTTTCAACGAGAACGGTGACCGCCTTGCATTCTACGAACTTCTCGTCAATGAGCCTGTGACGGAGGGCACGACGAATCCGACAAACTTGGTGGTGGGAGCTGTGTTTGATGCAATCACTGGGGAGCTGACTATTGCCGGCCAAGACCCGTATTGGATGGACGGGCAGAGAGGGGCAATGCCTCCAGCTGAGCTGACCAACTGCGACCCAGGCTTCTACAAGGAGCCGCAGTCCCGGCAGTGCAAGCCCTGCCCTCTAGGCTTCTACTGTTGGGGTGGCAGAGAACCGAACCGCCAGTGTGCCCGCGGAGCGTTCGCGAACGAAACTGGCATGGTGAACTGCACACTCTGCCCCTTTGGCAGCTTCGCTGCCGAGGTCGGCTCTTCTTCGTGCAGCGCCTGCTTGTCAGGCTTCTACTCGGACGAGTTGGGGCGGGAGGCTTGCAAGAAATGTCCGAAGGGAACCTACATGGTCAACACCGGCGCCAGTGTGTGCACTCCGTGCGGATTGAGCCAAGAGACAGAGGAGAGCGGTTCCCAGGCCGCAACCGATTGTCGTTGCGCCGAAGGCATGTTTATGTGCAATGAAGTTGGCTGCCAGATGTGCCCAAATGGCCTCTACTGCGCTGCAGGTCTCGACCCTCCTGTTCAGATGGCGGGCTTCTGGACCGCAGTGACAGGGCCGAACCAGTGCAACTTCAATGTGCTGCGCTGCAGAGACACTCAAGAGTGCCCTGATAATCCTCTCGGTGAGTGCGCCCCGGGTCGCGAAGGATTGGCATGCAACAACTGCCGCGAGGGATATTTTCCGGAGGAAGAGGGAACATGCCTGCCCTGCAGCCCGGGGGATTCACTTCCAGCTGTCTTGAGTGCCATCGCAGCAGTTATTGTCCTCATCGTCTTGCTCTCCTCGGTGAATGCGGACCTGAACCAGCAGTCACTAAACCTGCTCACGGTCGCTGCAGTGGGCAGTCAGATGGTCATGGCCATCCAGGCTCTGGGATCCATCCGTCAGCTGTCCATCAACTGGGTGGATCCCGTGCGCCACATCATTGACATGACCAGGCTGCTCACCTTCGACTTCGACATCATCCGCATCTCTTGTGTCACCGGTCAGGATAGCCCTACGCTAAAGTTCCTTGGGCAGCTCTTGGCGTGCCCTGCCGGCTTCTGCCTTGTCATGGTTGCATGGGGCGTTGCACGAGCTCGTGGCCGCAAGATGTCTCTGGATGCTGTCTTCAACCTCAATGGTACCTTGCTGTTTGCGCTCTTCATCACGCTGACCTTGGCGGTGTTGGGCCCTTTCCAATGCATCAGCAACCCAGATGGGAGCTCGTCGATGGCATCAAACCCAGGCATCATCTGCTACACCTCCTCGGAACATTGGGTTGTGGTTTCTCTGTCCATTGTCGGTATCATTTGCTATCCTGTCACCATCCTCGGCTGGGCGACCTACACAACAGTCATGTACCCCTCTCGCATCACATCCGGTGCTGGCCTCCAGCTTGTGAATCGCTACCGCTTCCTCTTCCAGCGATTCAGGCCCGAGTGCTACTACTACGGCTTGGTCCTTCTGTTCCGCAATGCCTTCGTGGCTCTCTTCCCTGTGGCGTTCGTGTCGATGCCCGAAGTTCAGGTCGTGCTCATGGGCGCTTTGTTCGTCTTCGGTGGATCTCTTCAGGTGAGGAGTTGGCCTTGGCGCACTCCGATGGCCAACTATGCCGACTTGGTGATGACGGCTTTCCTCCAGGTGGTCTTGCTCGGGGCTGCTCCTCTGCTGGAGATCGACAAGGAGCAGTCAACGGAGATGCTGGGCTGGCTGCTTCTCGTCGCCGTGCTCTGTCCGCTCCTCGCTGGCCTGGGAGCCGTAATTTTCGCAGTTTTCCGTCACTTTACACCGAAAGCCATGTTCGGCATTTTCCTCTGCCACCACAAAGGAGGTGCTGGCAGTCTTTGTCGCCTCATCAAGCTTCTTGTTGCCAGGCACAGCTCAGCCAACGTTTTCCTGGATTCCGATCAGCTGGAGGACTTGGACTTGATTTTCGACACCATCCGTGCCACGACCAAGAGCGTGGTTACCGTCCAGACGCCAGAGCTGCTGAAGCGCATGTGGTGCGCGGGAGAAATTGTGACTGCCTTCAAGAACAAGGTCACCACTGTCCCCCTCATTTGCGATGGCTTCATCACGCTCACCCATGAAGCTCTCGACATGATCCCAGATTGCTGGACGGCCCAGCAGAAGCAGATCCTCGCCAACTACGGCATCACCATGGAAGATGTGAAGTCGGCTTACCTCTGGCTCCGCGATGAGAAGACCCCGCTCTATCTCAGCCGTTTTGGCTCGGCAGAGAAGCGCGAGGAAGTTGTCATCGAGATGTGCAAGCAGTGCAAGATCTCCATGAAAGTGTTCGCCTCCCACCACGCTCAAACGGGCCCTTCAAAGGCAAAAGCAAGGATTCTCATCACCGGCTCCATCACAGATGCTGAGGCTCTCGCAACATGCGAAGTCTTCCAGATTATGGTGCAGGAACATTTGCGGACGGAATGTGCGCTGGTGCGGTCCCAGAAGGAAATGGTGGCCTACAAGCCTTGGGCCTACTACTTTGTTGTTCTCTTCTCAAGGGGAATGCTCCGGGACCCTCGCTTTGCGCAAATCCTCCTGAAGACAGGCGCAGGCGAAGCAGGCGAAGAGCAGGAGTCCTCCGGAAGACAGCTTGAGATCGTGACGGTCTCTGCCGACACAGGCTTCGAGTTCCCGAGTGCGGAGTTCTACCAGGAGTTGGAAGTCCACGGCCTCGGTCAGGAGGGGCTGGGTCCTGAGATCGGTCTTCAGCTCTCCAAGGCCTACCGCTCTTTGCTGAACGTGCTGGCCCTGCCGCTCTCTCCGATGGGCTCTGAAGGCCTTCTGATGAAGCAGACCTCAGAGATCTCCCGACGATTCCGCCGCTACAAAGACCCGGCCCAGGCACAGGCACTCGATTCGGCTGACGATGCCGAGTTAACTGGGCAGGGAGTGGATGCATCAGTGCTGGCAGAGCTCAATGCCGAGGTGGAACAGTCTCTCCAAACTGTCAATGCCCCGAAGGATACGGCTAAGCATGTCCCTGGGCCTCCCCTGGAGCAGATCGTCAGCACGGAGTTATGAGTCGAGCGCAGTCATGAACTTGTGACTCTCTCGTTTTTAGAAGGGCAGGGGGCAATGGATCCCTATGATAGTCTGATAGTCCCTTTATATATAAACATCAGATATACAAGCATCTCAGTCTTTTCCCCTCGGTGCCGTAAGTTACCGGTTGCGGACCTTACAGCAAAGCTGTTCCTGGTCTGGTTTGCCTTTACGCGGCTCAGTCAAGCATGTCGGATTGGACAAATGAATGCCGCAATCCTGAGCGTAGGGTGCCAGTACCTGCATCCCAATCTCCTAAACCCTGAACCACATCGCAATCCGCGGGCTCCATGCCTGCTCAGCCCTGAGCCTAAACCCTGCACCCGCAATCCTAGACCAAGCCTTCAAACAGATGTGCAATTTTCGCATTTAGGGTCCATCTCCAGCTTACCCAAATTGTACGTCACTTTCATAAAACCCTAAACCCTCAACCCTAAACCCGAAACCCTACACCCTAAACCCTCAAAGGGACCCGAAGTTAGAGGACTACCCAGATGTCCCTGGCCGCAGGAGGTGCCCGACGGCCAAGACGAGAAGGATCTGCAGGTGCTGCTCGCGCCGGCCTGGGCCAGGCAGATGCCTGGTCCAGCCAAAAAACATGTTTGGATTGCACTTTTTGAGAACATACTGCCATTTGGATGCGCTTTGCACTTTTACGAAGCCCTCTTTTGTTTTGTGATGTGCACCGCCACAGTCATTCACAGGTGGTGAAAGGGGTGGTTGGTGGGATGGGTTTGACTTGCACGCACACGTGCGCAACTTGTTGCGTTAGTGTGTGTGTGTGTGTGTGCTCTTCAAACCCATGTGTCAGGTACACTGTGTGTACGTCTTTTGCGGAAGGCAAAAGTTCTCACGAACTTTATTTTGTCGTGAGAGATTTTGGATTTTCCGTTTGGAGGATTTTTGGTAGAAGTCGGTCATGTCAGAAAGACCGATTGATATTTGTTGATCTAGGTTTTCAACGAGGCTACTTCCAGCGTGTGAATCACATCCAATGCATCGTAGCCACAGGGTCAAGTGGCGAGATTTCGAAGCTCCCACCCAGAATCCTAATTATTTGAGGATCTTTTTTTTTTTTTTGCTTTTTGTTTTCCTCTGTTTTTCTGCTTTCTCCGGCTTTTCGGCTTTTGTGCTTCTCTGCTTTTCTGCTTCTCTCCTTGTCCGCTTCTCTTGCTTCTCTGCTTCTCTGCTTTTCTGCTTTTCTGCTTCTCTGCTGCTGCTTCTTTGATTGTCTGCTTCGCTTTTCTTATTTTTTTAAGTTTTTGTTTGCAGCTCTTCCCTGCTTTAGTATATATATATATATATATATATATATTTTTTTGATTTTTGTGCTTTTGCTTTCCTCTGCTTTTGCTTTCCTCTGCTTATCTGCTTCTATGCTTTTCTGCTTTTCTGCTTCTCTTGCTTCTCTGCTTTTCTGCTTGTCTGATGTCTGCTTCGCTTTTCTCTTTTTCAAGTTTTCACTTACAGCTCTTCCCTGCTTTCGTATTGTTTTGCTTTTCTGCTTTTTGATTGTTGTGCTTTTGCTTGCCTCTGCTTTTCTGCTTCTATGTTTTTCTGCTTTTCCGCTTCTCTTGCTTCTCTGCTTTTCTGCTTCTCTGATTGTCTGCTTCGCATTTCTCTTTTTAAGTTTTCGCTTGCTGCTCTTCCCTGCTTTGATTGCTTGTTGTTTTTCTCTTGTTGATTGCTTTCCTCTGCCTTTGCTTTCCTTTTGCTTTTCAGCTTTTGTGCTTCTNCCGCCAACCCCGCCCCCTTTTCTGAACTGCACACTTTGCTGCTTTCTCTCTCCCCCTTACCCCCCCGCTTTTCTGAACTTTTGAACTGCAGACCCTGCTGCTTTCTTTAAGCTCTACTACAATTAGGGTAGTAGCAAAAGCAACAACAACAACGACAAAGCCAATGACACAACAACAGCAGCAGCAACAACAACGACGACGACAACGACAATAGTAACAATAACAACAACAAGAACAAAAGAATACTAATAATGATAAGAAGAATACGAGCAACAACAACAACAACAACAACACCGGCTTAAGAATAACGAGAACAGCAACAACAACCACAACAATAACAATAGCAACAACAACAGCAACAGTAATAATATCAATAAAAATAATAATAACAAAAATAAATAGTACAATAATGCAACAGCAACAATACATAATCATAAAAAATAATATGGCTAACAACAACCACAAGAAGAACAACAACAGCAACAACAACAACAACAGCCACAACCAAAGCCAAGGTAATGTCGGTTTTTCTCAAGACAACAACAACAACAACCAAACGTAGGTTTTCGTCAGAACACGTGGGAATGGCACCAAATCCGTCCAAAAATGTAAGGAAAACTGTCGTTTCCCTAAGAAAACCATGTAACGTATGTTTTCCTTAAGGTAATGTACGTTTTCCTGAGGAAAATCTAAATATAGGGGGAATGGCACCAAATCCGTCAAAAATGTGAGGGAATTAATGTGTTTCCCGAGGAAAAATCCACCCCCCTCCCTCCCTCCGTCCCTCCCGCCTGTCCCCTCAGACCAAGCAAAAGCACAAAAACAAAAAACAATCATAAAAAAACAAAAAAAATCCTCAAATAATTTCGGACCCTCTCAACCCTGTTGATTGGCATGTGCATCACATCTTAACTGGGTATGGTTGCAGTCGCCAAAGGCGCTGCAACGGGAAAGCACGCGCATGCCTTCGCCGAATGGGACCCGCTCCGATCTCAGATTCAAAACGGTTTCGTGCCGGTGGGGCTTTCCTCTGTTGTTCCGGTCGTTGGGGGGGCTTGGCTGCCGTTTCATACGCACAAATTGCCCTTTTTGAGAACATACTGCCATTTATATGCGCTTTGCACTTTTACGAACCCTCTTTTATGATGTGCATCGCCACAGTCATTCACAGGTGGTGAAAGGGGTGGTTGGTAAGATGAGTTTGACTTGTGCGCGCTCTGTCGACCTGTTAGGCTCCGGGCCTCAGAACCTACTTGAGGACAATTCAATACTGCGCCTGGCATTCCAAGGCATTGTGCGCTACGCCCATGCATCACCTCCTTGCAGAGATTATTCCCGCTTAAAGCTGCGTCCAGGCGGAGGGCCTGCCCTCTGCGCTTTTGTGAGTGGCAGGACAGGATGAGATCGACCTCCGCAAGGAATGTTTGATTTGCTTCCGTGATCGGTTCGATTCTATACCATTGATGAAATCTCCGGCCAGGCTGTGAAGTCGAACCAATACGAGTTCACCATCCTGCAGTGATGCAGACGGAGGTGCTTGCGATCATGGGCGAATTGGCCTCTTTGTTTGAAAGGGAGAATCCCAAGAATCGATCCTCGGGAGAGGTGTGATATCCGACACTCAAAGCGATTGGACCACAAGTGCCTCACACGCCAGCTCAACGAGCTTTGGCGAGCACGCCGTACTACCAGAAGAATCCGGAGTATTTTATGGATCGACGGATTGGCATGAGGGGCCATGTGCGCATCACAACAGCAGCGCCGGCCCAGGACCGTCGTCCTCCCCTTCCGCCGCAGGCACCTCCACCTCGGCGTGGTCGCAGCTCTGACGGCTGCTGATCTCAACAGGACCAAATCCTCGATCGCCCGGCATGGCGCCACGGAGACGCATATCCGCACGAATGTCAGCGGTAGCGCCTTTGTAGGGGATAAGCCCGATGAAGCATCTGGCGGCCGGATGTCAGAGAGCCACTCGTCGAGTGAACCGAAACCCATCGGAATACATCAGCGAGGCCGACAGGGCTGCAATGAGGAACGATCAGGCCTTTGGTGCTACAGCTCCTGAAACGGCGGCTTCCTCTCCACCCGCACGCGACACTGCGAGCGTTGTGTCAGAGACGACTGCTTCGGCTGTCGATCTCACGAATCCGAGGGACTGGGCGGAGAACTATCGCCGTCGACCCCCCGAGCCTCCGGTTAACACCCACAACGTTCCAGATCGGGAAGTACGAGCCAGCGGAGTCGTTGTTAACTTCTTCGAGGATGTGCGCACCGCTGGCATGCTGTACCCCAATTTCCGCTTGGGGCTCGACGCAGTTGGAGAGGTCATCGATCTGACTCGAGCACGCACGCCAGAGTGGCACAGAGTGGACCACTACCAGTGGGCAGTGTTTGCTCACGACCGAGGAGTATGTCCAGCCCACTTCGGTCATCAACATGGTGCCGAGCCACGGCAATCTCCACGGTTTCGGAGGCTTTGACACATCCCACGTACAGGGGTACCTGTCCGGTTGGAAACACGAGGTTCACAACCATCGCACCGGACGCGTGAGCGCATCTACTGATGGCACCCGTTTTCATTTCTAGGGCCTTCGTGCCGGAGCATGATCCACGTCCCTGGCGGGATGATATTCATGGTATTCTGGGCGTTTTGGATGCCGTCTCATTAGAAGTGGAGTGTGATTTTAAGTCTTCGGCACTGCCCTAACGGATTGGTTGCAGCTTCAAATCATTGCAGCCAGGGCGGAAAATCAAGGCCAGCTCATTTGTTTTCGAGATCAGTCTTTTGATGTTGCCGCAAAGCGATGACTCTACGACAGCCTAATAGCTAGTCATTCCTTACACCTGTGTCTTCGCCTCTTCCGTTGCACTAAGATGCGCAGGGGGTGTATTTTGTGTAAGATGCAGCTAGATTACAGCACCGATAGTCGTGTTATGGCTCAAGTAAAATGAGCGTGCACATCTCTGGCTGTTCTGCTTGTAAACACAATTTTTTCCACTTCCACCACTCGGTCGAAGAAGAAAACAGTCATGTTCTTGTCTTCGATTGAACGACAAGCAAATTTTTCCGGCCCCGGGATGGTTTGTGGTTGACTCCAGATCTTCTTCGAAGCCCGAGAAATCTGGAAACCACATTTAGACAACACGCTTGAACATGTTTTCCACCGGGAACAACAGGAAAAACCGCTAACAGTTTCACTTCGCGATCACAATTGGTGCTATTCCGAAACTACTGCAATGGGAATCACGTGTTCCACAGCCAGTAAAAAGATATTTCAAGCGCGGCATGGTCACAAACAATGCAAGGCCGACTCAGAACACAACAGCGGTCCGCCGCAAAAAGTATCAAACAAGCCGTTCTTTGTTTGGAGTTCCAAAGCAGAATTTGTGGTGTATTACTGACCCAGATACAGATACCCCAAGAGATTTCACGTAGTGTGCAGATTGTCCGTCCTGCAGCCGTATTGACAACGATTAGCAGCATGGTTACAGTGTTGTTGTGCCTGTGCCTGTGCGTTTGCCTTGATGTGTCGCAATGTTGGCGATGACAACTGGTTTTGGGCAGAGCTGCAGGAATCCCATGAGGCCAAACGAATTTCGGGAGATTTTCACATGCAGAGCATAGCCGCTGCATCGCCAGGATGAAGGCCTTCAGTTGAACTTTTGCGATCACCTGGCAGGTGCGCGACTCGTTCGAGCGCCTGGCGGAGACATTGGAACCCAAAAGAGTGGATCCCAAGCACGAGCAAGATGTGGTCCATGCGGCCCCTCGTCCCAGAAATTCGGCACAGGATCAAAGTGGTAGGATGCACTGTTTGCAGCAGTCTTCCCAACTCTTAATTACACACGAAACCGCCAGCTGCAGCCACAAGTTGTTGTTTAGACCTGCTGGTCCGAAGGTGAGACGCTGTGCTGAGGAGGTGTGCCGCAGCCTTGTCACGCTTTCGCCGATGGGCTCGACGTTCCGAGGGACGGATCTGATCAAGACAGGTGGCGAGCAGAGCGATGTCGATTATGCTTTGACGGTGGAAGGCAAGACCACTACGGAAGCTGACTACAAGGAGCTGGCACGGAGGCTGGAGCAGCATCCCATGTTTCACGAGGTGCGGATGGGAAGAATCGCGCTATCCTTCCGAACCTGCAGTGAGGGTTCGGGCGCCAATGTGGCGTGGGACATTGTGCCAACGACAGGCAGCCACTTCAACTGGGAGCTCTTCAACTTCCCTTCCATCTGGCACCGCATAGCGTCGGGCCCTCGCTGGAGAGCCTGGCATTCTGGGAGATTGCAGCTCGAGCCAGTCTCTTCTGTAAGGCTTGACAAGCTAACGACCTGCGTGAAGTGCTGCAAACGCTCAGTTTCGCGCCCAGCTCAAGGGGCAGGGCCGTCTGACAGGGCACAGGTGGAGAGCTTCCTGTGGCACTTCTTCCGGGAGCAGCCGGGAGCAAAGGGAGCACGGAGCACGGCCCGTGTCCTGAAGCGAATGCTCTCCGCGATCCCCGGCTTCATCCTCGAGCTCCTGCTCTTCCTGGACTCCCAGGACCAGCGGATCCTGGACGAAGACCCGACGGGCCTGAAGCTGCTGCGTGGACTGGTCTAGTGCTCCTGGTGTTCTGTGTTCTGTCGAAATACAGGATATTAGTGACTGTATGAAGCTGAGTACTCTTAACTCGTTAGTGCCCAAGCATGGCTCCGTTCGTCTGGGAGTTTACGATGTTTGTGCTGTGAAGCTTAAGCTTTCGTGGCTAAGGTGGCCCTGAGCCGAAGGCCCCACCCTTCCCAGACCCGCAACTGCAAGCAGTGCTGCATCCAGGTTCCAGCGCGCCATGCAGGCCTTTAAACTGTACCAGCTGCTCAGCTGGCTGGTGTTCGTTGTAGGAGTGTAGCAATCGTCGGTGGGAATGTATTTCTGGCCACTAGTTGCTTCATGGCAGACCCAAAGTGTCAAAAATGTTTACGTAAAATCAACATGTTGGATAAAAATGTTCAGACAACAGGAATGCACGCTGCTGAGGCTAAGGGACGAGACGAACCCGCTGATCCTATTGCTCAAAGACGCTGCACAGTCTGGGAAGGACCGCTTGTTTGGCCTCAAGGTTGACGAGCAGATTCGCATCATTTGCAGGGTTGGTATCTTCGCAAAAGGTTTTAAGATCGTGGCTCATGTGTCGCGCATGCGCTCCGGCGCGTCCTTCCTTTCTGTGCCGGGGAAGAAGGGCATCGCTATGGCAAGCCGGTTGTAACTGGGGAACGAAATTAGGGGCAGTCGTAATAGGCAACCATTAGCCTGCGACGAAGTGCAGTTGTTCATAGCTCATACATATGTACACACACACAGAGACACTCACACTGGCATGCAGACATACATTTGCATAGATGCAGACATGCGTGCTATATGTTTGTTTGTACATACGTACAGATAAATACACATACACATACACAGATGCGTTCACATTGACGTGGATGTCATGAAGCGAAGCATGTTGCATGCATCACCGTGCCGCAGAACTTGCGCATGAAGTTGGTAAATGATGGATGGCCGGTCCTCTTGCAGGTTTCGCTGTCAAAGGTTTGGAGTGGCAATTTGGCTTTATGCTTCGGCCAGGATAGTCACAGGGAGCTGAAGGAGGCTTTCTCAGCAGCCAGCCAGTCAGTCCAAGCATTCTACAACAAGGACCCTTTTTTGGTTTAGGGTTTAGGCTTTCGCTTTTTTGAGGAGGTCGCCAAGCATGTGCTGCATTTGTCTGAATCTCTGCTGAAGGAGTGCTGTTGCGTTCCTCGTCCCGTTTGGCAGCTGATCATGCGCATCGTTCAAATTGCACTGTTCACCATCTTGTCCCTCGTCTTCTGCATCCTCTTCTGGTTCGCGGACAAAGAGAGGCAGTTCTCACAGCAGGACTGTCAGACGGACTCATGCCTCTGCAACGACTGCAACCAAAGGGCTTGGAGGCGCTGGCGGCTCGAAGGTCAGGGATCCGCCTGCCACTTCGGCTACGTTGCCATGGAGCGGTGCTGGATACGCTTTGTCGTCCGCGTCTGGAGGCTTGCCATGGTACTCCTTGTCATGGGCTGGTGCCGCTGGTGCTTGGGACGAGGCTCCCGGAGGAGCCGGGATGCTTTGCATGTTCTCGTCCTGCTGGCCTCCATGTGCCACTTCCTATCCCACTCCTCGGACTTGTGGCCCAACCCACGGGTGTGGATGTCTTGCTTGTTCCTGGACTTGGCGGACACTTTGCGCCTTGTGGCTTCGCTGCTGGTCGTCGTCCGATGCTTGAAGGATCCGCTGGGACCGCGCCAGTGGGATCTTTCCGAGAGCTTTTCCCCCACGGTCGCAGCCGTCGCCGCTTGGATGGTTTTCTGGCTCCTTGCTTGGCTCGCTCGATGGCTCTGCACCTCCATCACTTTCCAAGACCTCATATTTCAACAGCATATCTTTTTCAATGCTGTCTGCATCGTCGCAAACACTCTCTTGGCCATGTTGTGCTTCCTTGCCTTGAGCGCCGACAGACGGAACAAGGAGGGGAAGCTCCAGGTCCGCAAGCACAGCGAGCTCATGAAGCCCATTGCGCTCTGCAATCTGTTGCTTCAGCTGCTGTGGTGCAGCCTCGTGGGTGCGCATCTCTACATGGGCATAGTTCAACCAGGCTCATTCTCACAGTGGAGCTTTCTGGCAAACATCCTGAAGACGAGTGCAGGACCCCAAACCCAAGCCTCACAGTGCTGGTGGGATCCCGGTGGTCTCGAAAGCTCCTGGCCAGGTCTCGGGTCTCATGGATTTGGATTCCTAGGTCCTAGGCCCAAGCCGCCCCCCAAGCCCATGCGCGGTAAAACATATTACTATTACTCACGCTTAGTCACAGTACAATCGTGACAGCAGTATAGCAACTGTAAAAACTGTGATGGGTCTTACGGTAAGCTTGGCCAGCCATGGTGTCGCTAATAGATAGCTATTTATGATGATCGTCCTGTCCGCGACAAGCATGCATCATCTCCCTAGTGACGAATTCACTTGGCGTCAAGCCAACAAGCACAACCTGGCCAACCGCATCTTTGTCACGAGACTCCTTCATTTCGTGCTGCTGCTCCGCTTCGCTGATGCCTTTGCCGCCGTGGGCCGCCGATTTCCCCCCGTGCCTTTTCTTGTGCCGATCCGGCAGGCTTCCTAACAAGCTGAGCAGCGCTGAGCACTGTTGCACCGAAATGATCAACAGTATTCAGATACACCAACATTCGGAATGTTGAGAAGTGTTCAGCCCGTGCAGTAGCGATTCTGAATCGAAATCTATGCTGGGGTGCTGTATTCCATGCGCGACTCATACGGGAGCCCTTCTCAAATAACTCCCCCGATGCCTGAGACCGACCTCTTGGAACCTGAATTGAGGTCCCAGCATGGGGATCTTGCGCAAGTTAGACATGCCGATGCTGTATGTGCACGCCCCCCGGATACCCCTCGCTGCGGCTCCGTGCAGCCAACAGTTGAGAGCGAGAAAATGGAGGAGCAGCCCAGGCCTACGGTTGTGTGATAGAGTCCTAGAGTGTGGAGATTTGGGTGCCCCAATACTTTCTGATTCTAGCCTCCAGAACTGAGCCTTAGCCGCAGTCAAGCAGTAATTAGAATAGGGTAAAGACTGTAGGGAGGAGATGTTGGATTGGCTTCAGCACGCGAGTCAGTGGTTGGAAGTTCTGAAGGTTTGGGGTGGTTGGGTGCTCATGAGCAGCTAAAACTACGTACGATCTTCGATCGTAGAATGGTGCAGAGGGCAATCTTATCTTCGTAACGGGGACCTCAAGCGCATAATGTGGGAATGTGGTACTTGGTACTTGCCACAGAGACCTTTCAGAGGCTGACAGCCCCATCCACCTGGCTGACTGTGAAGCTGGAGAGGGCAGTTTCAAAATTCAGCAAACTCGAGATTAAAGTGGTCAGGCCGGAGCCGCGATGTCGCGGACTGAAATCTTGACAGCGCACTCGTTTTGGCATCCTGCCTGCGACCTGGCATGGTGCTCTCAGAAGCTTCTCCCCGTAGTCCTAGATATGTGTAGAAGTGGAGAACTGAATAGGCTGTCTCCATCAAAAGTGAAGAGGAACAGACAAGGCAAACCTGGCAAAGAGCACACTGCGAGAGAAGCAGGCTTCTTGTGTTTGAGGTATCAACTAGGCAACCATATCCTACTAGGATTCACCAAGACAAATGTGCTTTGAACGAGCCCGTGTGCCAAAGATGCACAATGTGGCGGTTTGTGCAGCGATGGGATGCTTCCATGGTGCTTTCGCAACTGAAGGCTCGAGGTTTTGGGTCGAAGTGAAGATAGTTTTAGCATGGCTTGCGTAGCATTGGTGTTCAACATGTAACTTGGAGTCGCCTGTGGAAGGCTGTTTTGCAAGGTGGATGCTTGAAGTCATTTGCTTGGACTTGGGCGCGATGTGCGAGGTCTGACAAAGACGTTGGCTTGTGAATTGTCCGACCCCCAGCATAGGCCAATGTCGTTCGGATTCACGTGGTGACGCATGGATGATGCAGAAATTCTCATGCCGTGCCGCCGCTGCACAACTCTCATTCCAAGCCCTGACTTCGCATTCGCCTTCATTCTGGAAGTGCCTTCTGATTCTGCGAGGCCAGAATTGGATTTCACGAAATCGGCGGACGAATCGCTCAAGCAGTTTCAGGCATAGCGCTTTGCAGTGCAGTCGGCTGTTGTGTGAAGTCTGAAAAGTTTGGCATCGTGTTTGCCATGCCTTTATATGCTGCGAGTATTTTAAACCCAGCATCAGAATCATGGTCTTCGTGTTTTCGGGCAAGAAGGCCAATGAAAGGTCGGTTTGATGCAGGTTGAAGGTCACCCAATATCTGTGCAACACAGGAGCTGTACTTGGGCAGGGCCGCCGTCGTTCTGCGTGGTACGGCGCTAAGCACAACCTTGTTGGTTTTGCGGGTATCCTCTTGCGAATTTGCCCGCGGCTTCATCCCGTCTGAGTCGAGGCCGCAGGCAGGCATGGGAAAACAGACGGGATAAGCGCTTAGAATGGCTCAGAACTTTGTGACGACCTTCAGATGCTACAACAGTAGGTCCAAAACAGACTGCGGCCGGCCTTGCCGTCACCGTCCTGAGCTTTCGGAGGCCGGGCTTCAGGCGATGAATGGCAGTGGCTGCGACGTCTTTGGGCACCGGGGCTCAGAATGCCGTAACAGAGGGGCCGAGATCAGAGACCAAGAGACCAGACCTGATTGCCCGAATGCTTCTAGCAGAATCGTGAAACGGATGCATGACCAATCTTGCTTGCCCAGATTGCTGTTTTTGCCGAGGCGCGATCGCGGCTCTTCGCAAATCACGGCACGATTCCGAGTGCTGTCAGTACAGCTTCGCACCACTCGGCTGTTTTCAATGTCTACGGTTCTGACACAACAATCATGAACATGATTTGCCAAAGCTTGCACGTGAAAGGAACGAGCAACCATCCCGCAAAGAAGGTACTCGCACCGTGCGGCCCAGTGACCTGCATCGAGGCACCTGGGTGCTCCCGATTTAGCTGAGAGCTGGGTCGGAGGATTGCTGGAAGCAAGGTCAGCCCTGCAGAGTAACTGATTGGAGCACTGCAACAATAGCTGCTCAGACGTCAAAGAAGAGGAACTGGCATATCGTACTTTTCATCGGAACAGGCTGTGGGCTGGCACACGCGCGAAAGAAGAGGACGGCTGGTGTGCAAGCCGCCTCCCTGTAGGAGTGCACATTGCTGGCAAAGTCCATGGAAGCAGTAAAATCAGAAAGGCAGCAGATGCCTGAATAGGACATCCGTGATGCACTCTGCCATGGCTCCCGGAGGTGGCTGTTGCTACCTGCAGACCCTTGTCCTGCAAATCTCGGTGTATCTTGCGCTTTGTCTCTCTAGGGCCTGGGCTACCCATGTCTTCGCATGGATGCTGCAGGCCGCACCACGAAGTGCCTCTGACAGCTCGTGCTCACCTACGAATTCCAAGCGAGCTTCGTGACGTGCGCCTGCATGGTCCCAGCATCAGCATCGGTGGAAGAGGTTCCACGGCTGTTTTGCACAGGCACATGCAATGTGCCTCAAGCCAATGTGTCCTAAGTACTGCACACATCCTTCCTTGCTGGTTCTGCTCTTGGCAGCCAGAACAGGCACGAAGAAGCCTGGATGGCACAGGTGTACGGCAAAAAGCTGCGCCTCGGCCGCGGTGAAGATTTACGCTCTTTGTTTTCCGTCACACCCCTGCGACAGGTGGCTTGTAGGACGAGGAGGCAGTGATCTTTCTGCCGACTCACTAACCAAGCCATGCCTCCACTACAAGACAGCCGGGAACATTGAAATTACAACTTCGGACGGCCCGTTGCACCTGCGGCGTTGTGTAACTGGACCATCAGATGTTATTTATGTGCCGGATCGCTGGGCACATGCAACTTGTGGCCTGAGCAGTTTCAACATCGGCGTTGGTTTCATTGGATCTGTCTCCCTGCTGCCTCGACTGCATCAGGCGAGCGTCGATGGAGATTTACAAGAGGCTCTGAAGTCTCTGCAGTCCAAGGCATCAGCGCTGCAGCTTGGTGGCCGCGGCATGCTAAATGAAAACGGTCTGCTGCCTTTGCATTGGGCTGCCTGGAACGGGCACCTCCCGTTGGTCGCTTTGCTCCTCCGTGCCCAAGAAGAGGCCGAGGTAGCAGAGGGCATCGACGAAAAGGGCTTTGGTGCTGCACACGCACTGCGCTGGGCCGCGGCACGGGGCCATGCAAGGGTCACGGCTTTCCTAGCGCGGCGGGCTGGTCAGGCTGCGGACGAGCAAGGCAGCGACATACTCATTCCCAAATTCAGCATGCTGTGCTGTACTTGTGCTGGGCTCCGGTCAAGGAACCACGCCGCTCCACTGGGCAGCGGCAACGGGGCACACCTCGGTGTCGCTGCAGCTGCTCGCGCTGAAGGCAAATACATTGAAGCCACAAGCAATCAGGTTTTGTGGCTTTGTCTCGTGGCAGCAGCACCGCGCCTGAAAGATGCAGCAGCAATGCAGCATCTGTCCCTAACGGTAGCGAATGTTAGAGAATGCGTTCTGTCTTTTCAGGCAGACCCCAACACTCCTGATGCCTACGGAGCACGGCCCGTGCAACAGCTTTGCATTGAGAGAGGGAAGGGGGCCCAGGGAGTTGTGCAGATGTTGCTGGCTTGCGGCAGCTTCCTCAAATCTAGTCGTGCACTTAGGCATTTCTTGGCCGGAGAGGGCCACGTGCCAGTTCTGAGGCTGCTGTTGCTTAGTGGCAGCTTCGGCGACGGGAGCATGAATGAAGCAGTCTCAAGCTGAGGCTGCTCCAAAACCCGATCTGCCTGCATCCAAGGCTCCTCCACAAAGCCAACATAGAAGTGGTGGATGAGGAGGTTTCTTGCTGAATTGGTTTTCGCTTACCTAAGACATGTTGTCTCGATATTGATTCCTCAGCTCGCTCTCCGTAGTAGTGAAGAGGAAGGCTTAGAAGAGCAATGTGTGTAAGATCGTACTCATAACAATTTAACTTCGCATGCCTTCTAGGTGTGAGCCGTGTTGCGGCAACCTGAATTACAAATTCCGGTGTGCTTTTGTGAGTAGATGCATCCTGGAAAGCATGCTGTTGAGCGATGCAAGCAATTATGATGTCTTCGTTGGTTTCGGCCATTCAGGAACAGGACCTGTCTTGCCAAGTGCGAAACACGGGCTTTCGACATATGCTTCTGGCTGTCGTGAGGGTCGGGAAGAACTGAAAATCAGTGACAGCGGTGCCCATCAAACTCCTCTCCTTTGCCTCGGCCGGGACCAGGGCATCACTGCAACCCATGCCGCCTCGCAGTTTGGCCACACGGCGTTGCTTCAAGAACTCGCTCGCGCAGGCGCACCCTTCGAATCCGAGTTTTCGAGGTTCTCATGAACATTAGACGAGTCAGTTGCACCAGTGTCATGTCATCACACACGCCGATGTCAGAGCCAAAGAGACACCAGACCGGGCATGCAGACGCAGTGGTTACAATCGTTGCTATCGCATTTCTGATGCTGCCAAAGACAGTAGTACTTCCATGTCTGCCATTATTGCCGTTGTACTGTTGTGAAATATGTCACTAGTACCGATGGTCATTGATTAGTCGTCGGACCCGGACCAGCGGCAGTGGATGGCGAAAGAAGTCGTTGTGGTGCAGTCGTGCACATGAAGAGGTGTGTTTCCTGCCATGGGTCCCCGCGAATGTCCAGCCACGTGTTTCCTAGACGACCATCGTCAATGTTGCCTTCCCTTGTCCTGGCAAGAGCTCGGATTTGCCAACTGGAGGTGCAGATGTGCACAGAGCGTCCAGTACCGGTTTCAGGCCCTGGCACTTTGCAAAGGCGAGGTTGAGGGTTATGATGAGCTGGGTAAATGTCTGAGCAACAGTTCTGCGCTCGGCTCAGGCCGCCGGGCATTCGTCGACTTGCGAGTGGCTCGAGATTCAAAAGTGTCACTGCGAGCATCAATGGTCCCCAGTGTTTGTGTCGCTGTGGAGGGATGCAAGAAGGCTGCCAAACATGAGGTTGATCTTCTCCGCAGCTTCTATCACCATGTCACCGCATGTCACCGAGCATTTCAGAGCTGTCCACCCTCGCAAACTCTCGGAGATTTAATGCTTGCTGATGCGTACCACTGAACTTCGGAGACTGAGCCAGCGGTGGGACAATGTCATGCGGCAGGCAACCTCAGCCTCGTTGGAACCACCCAAAACAGCCCAGACTATCAACCCGTGTGCATTGCCGGACCGGCGTTGGGAGGCCTAGTTAGGCCTATGGAATCATCAAGGACATCGTGCTGCGTAGGAGCTGCCTGATCTCGCTGCACTCATGGGCCGCTGGGCTGGGTCAAGATTTCCTGAGGGCCGTGGATGGTCTTGGTCTCTGGGATTGTGACTCCGGTCCTGCTCCGAGGGACCTCTCCTTCCTCGTGCTGTGCATCCAACCTGGGCGATGCCTCCGAAATGGTCAAGGAGCGGCCGAAGAGTCCGTGCCGTACCGAAGCTTCGAGTTCCAACCAGCGAACGTTGGAAGTCAGGTCATAGCTAAACCGCTGAGCATGCTTCGGACGAGAAGTCCCCAAGATATCGAGGACTCCAACATTCCAGGGCGATTCGGGAAGGCCGGGGACCGGGGGCCCGGGCTTCGACGGCCGGTCACATGCTCGTCACATGGACATGGTCGGGACTGCCAACTTGTGGAAAGGTTCGGGTGTTGACAATCCGGAACGTTCCTGCAGTGCTTAGGACTCTCACACCTTCGAGAATGGTGCCACCTACACCGGCGAGTGGAAAGGAACTTGCAGGCCTTGGGCAAAGACATGGGTTGTGATATCATAGAGGTCGGGTGCAATTATGTGGCAGTCCAGCAGTAGATTGCCGAATGACCGAATGATCTGTGTTGAAGTTGATCCACTGGACTGAAGCCTGGGAGACCCCAAGACCCTCAACTTACACAGACTTACACATAACTCTCCGTACCAACACCAAAAGACCACTAAACCGTAGACCCTCATCCTGCTTTCTTCTGAAGCTCTTCCGAGCACACCCAAGATTGCACTTGTCTTCTGGCTGAGTGCTGAGTCCTTGGACTTGGAGGCACGGCAAAGGCGCGCAGATTTGGCCCGATGGCGCCCGCTACGAAGGCGATTGGATTGATGACAAGGCGCTGGCGGCTGTGTGGCAGCCTCTGCGAGAGTTGCGGCTCTGCGAACTGTGCTGCGCTGCACTGCACTGCCGCTTCTGCAGGCCACCGGCTCCGGAAGATTCGAGCACGTTGATGGCGACGTCTACGAAGGTCAGTGGAGAGATGACAAGGCTGGCAGTTCATAGATCTCATGCTGATGATCGAAATGAGACTGGGTAAGCTCAGCAGTTCATGCCGAGCACAGCGAGAGCGAGTTGCTTTTAATAAGGCGATATTATGCACGCTTGCACCCCACTGCTTAGGCACACGGCCATGGCACCTACTACCACGCTGACGGATCCAAGTACGAAGGCCAGTGGCAGGACGACAAGCAACATGGCCAAGGCCCGCTGGGCCCCCTGTCCCGTGTGCCTGCGGCCGACATGATCGTAAAGCGCTTGAACCTGGCTTGCGAATGCCAGGGACCGAGATGTGGCCGGACGGGGCCAAGTACACAGGGTCCTACGTGCCATGCCCAAAGATGCACGGCTGGAGACTTCACAGAGTCTTGAGCATTCTAGAAAGACCGCTCGCCATGGACCCTGAAGCTTGCAAGCGCCACCTTTGGCTGGACATGAGGTGCATGGCAACAAGTCAGGCCCAGGCCATTTTGCCTGGGCGGACGGATCCAGCTATCAGGCCAGCTGGCACGGAAGAGAAACATGCCTAAATGGAGCGGCCGTCGAACAGTAGCCTTTCTTTCTATTCGTCGTCGTCATAGCAGTAATCCTCGTGGTCGTGGTCCTCGTGGTCGCGGTGGTGGCGGTCGTTGCGGTGATAGTCTGTGTCGTAGCAGCAGTAGCAGGAGCTGGAGCTGCGGAGTCGGGAGCAGTATCGGTATCGCTGGCGGTAGCGGTCGCATTCGCAGTGGCAGTGGCAGGTGTAAATTCGTTTCCAAGTGAGCAGGCATCACTCCACTTCTCCCGTGTTCGTCGCAACGTAGTCAGGCCTCTAGTTTCACCCTCCAAAGGCAGCATGGCCAACTCCACTTGCCACTTGGGGCATAAGCTGTTGAGGACTCTGAGCCTCAGATGTTCTTGCCTGGTCTGTTGCATGGGACGACATGCTTGCTGAAAAACCATGGCCGGAATTTGACAGCTTTTCCACACAGACGAATCACGAAGTGCCGCAGCCAACGTGATCCTTGGCGGACTTTGCTTGCTTTGCACGCGGTTGACTGCTTCGTGGAGCACACGTGGCACGTCTTCTGTACAAAGCGCTTGAGGACACGTGTTTTGACAGCCAACAATTCAGTCCTTCAGCATTAGTAGTAGCAGTAGTAGTGGTAGTAGGAGTGGTAGTAGTGGTAGTAGTAGTAGTAGTCGTAGTAGCAGTAGCAGTAGCAGTAGCAGTAGCAGTAGCAGTAGCAGTAGCAGTAGCAGTAGCAGTAGCGGTAGCGGTAGCGGTAGCGGTAGCGGTAGCGGTAGCGGTAGCGGTAGCGGTAGCAGTAGCATGCAGTAGCAGTAGCAGTAGCGGTAGCAGTAGCA
>BGNK01003007.1:12927-57344 GCA_003297005.1 Symbiodinium sp. clade A Y106 | reverse complement strand
TGCCATCGGCAGTGGCAGTGGCAGTGGCAGTGGCAGTAGCAGTATCAGTAGCAGTAGCAGCGGTGGTAGTGGTAGTGGTAGTGGTAGTCGTAGTCGTAGTCGTAGTCGTAGTGGTGGTAGTAGTAGTAGCAGTAGTAGTAGTGGTAGTAGTAGTAGTAGTAGCAGCGGCATAGTAGTAGCAGGAGTATCATTATTGTTATTAGTAGTAGTGGTGGTGGTGGTGGGGTAGCAGCAGGAGCAGCAGTAGTAGTCGTCCTCCTCCTCCGCTTCCTCCTCCTGCTACTCCTCTTGGAGCAGCGGCAGCAGCAGCGGCAGCGGCAGCGGAAGTAGTTGCAAGTTTGGAGTTCCAAGGCATCTGCGCATACTTAGCCACAGGAGACGACATGTAGTCCTTTGAATTCAAGCTGGGCTTGCTCATCCAAGCCGTCGTGTGCCAGCTGCCAGGGAGAGTTTCTGAACAATGACATTCACGGGGCCGGCGGCCTGGAAGGGCCTCAGCGCTTCGTGGTTGAGGGGAAGCCATGGTGCCCATGGTGCCATGGTCCGAGAGGATGGGCTTTATTTAGGCTCGTAGAGACTGTGCAGCGATGCAACAGGGACTGTCTGCTTCTATGCCACAGAGAGGTTTAATCCGCAAAAGAACTTATCGAAGTCGGGAGTGCCGGTCGCTGGCTTTTAGCAAGGCCACTAACAGAGTCTCGGCGATATCCGGAAATCTCAGACGAGCTTTGTTTCGTCATTCTGAGCAGCTCTGGGTGCAGGTTCGAGGGCAGCGACAAGGTGACGCAAGATATCCTGAAAGAGACCCCAAGGTGTTTGACCTGATCTGGATCAATTTTCTGGCTGTCGTCCCATGCACCAACTTGCATCCTGGCCCAACTCGGCTATGTAGCTCGTGAAGGAGGGCAAAGAGTTGGGTGTTCCGGATGTGGAAATTTGATGAGCATCCCAGCCGCACCTTTCGCCTCCCAGCAACAGTCTGTTAGAGAATCGTCACGGGCAATTCAGGTTTCTCCTCACTTTCGCACTTGTCAACGACCACAAGTAACAAACTATGGAGATGCCTAAGCCTGGATCCGGCTGGATGCAGAAGACATTTCGGGGTGCCCACTACCGCAGTGCATCGCCGAGACACTGTGGCAGTGATAGCACCAAGTCTCCACGGAGCTGGAAACACAACAAGGCTCAGATCGGGTGCTTGCTTGTGCAGTCGAATCGCTCCTTAGAAGAAAAGGTCGAGACCTTCACCACAGATCACTTTGATCGAAAGAGTGTTGCTTCTTTCGATGTGGGATTCTCTTTCAGCCGCACAGTGCGGCCTGCTCATGTCACGGCTCAGCATGAGGCCGGCATCTACAAGTGGAGCGACGGAAGAAAGTTTGATGGCCAATGGGCTCGCAACAGGCCGTGGGCAGCATCGTCAAGTGCAATGCTGAAAGCTGCTACCTGTTTCAAGCTGATGAGAAGCTGCGCCTCCATTTCGTGCTGCTGCATTTCAAAGCATCAGGCCTTTCCGCCTCGTGTCGCCAGGATGCATGGATTCGGGCAGTTCAGCTGGGTGGTCTGCACCTGAGCGGCTTGCATAGCTGACGATAAGTTGAGACATCTTGTTTTCAAAGGCGAAGATGCTGGGTTAGGTTTCGTGAGTTCTTGTTTGAATGGGTCTCCAGCTGACCTCGAGTCAGGATTCTTGGGTATTAACGGGGAATGTCTTGGCCTTGCAGTTTTGACTAGTTTTGACGACCTGCAGGATGGTCGCAGCTACGAAGGCCAGTACGTCAGTGACCAGAAAGACGGCGAGGCCGCGCACGCAAGCGCGCGCGCACCGTGGCACGGGAGAAATGCTGATGAAGGAAGCATTTGATCTTTGCAGGGCATCTTCAGATGGCCTGACGGCTACGTGCCTGCACTTAACTGCCTTTGAGGTGGCCTCCATTCAGAAGGAGAGACTCATAGACGGAGCACTTGCTTTGGCCCGCCTGGGCGCCTGGTAAGGCCGGCAGTACGATGGACAGTGGAAGAACGGCAAGCAGCATGGCATTGGCATCTACTGCACCGCGCGAGGCACATGACATGGGTCTGAGTCTAGATGGCACCTGTGATGTCAGTGCGAAGATGTGCGAAGCCGTGGAGGTGACAAGCGCCGAGGTGAGTGGGAAGAAGGCAGGGCAGCTAGGAAGCGACGACAGGGGCCTCAAGCTACGTCACTGCGAAGGACGCCGCACGTGTTGGCTCGGCCCGGCCGAGCCACAAAAGCCGGAGAATGATAGCCAGACCTGAGTTGCAGCCTTGTCTTAGGAACTCGTCGTAAGCCCTATGTTGCAGTGTTGCTTTTGAGTGCGCTCCCTTTCATTTCCTTTCTTCGTGGGTGCCTTCGGGACTTCGGATCGCTTCCTCCCCTCATTGTGTCGGTCCATGTACTTGAGCGCCCACCTTCGAGCTTTGGAAAACATGGGGATCCGGGGATCAGCGCTCAGATTCAATGGGTCGAGTTGCATCGTGACGAGTTAGCATAGTTCCATCGACTCAGCAGTTTCACCTCGTCTCTCCCGTGTAGCGCAGCGCCTTCCTGAAGGACTTGGCGGTTCGTAGGGCCTTGCACCACATCTGTTCTTGTTGCATACAGTGTTAGCGAATGATCCTTTCCTCATGCTTGCATCTTTCGAAGACCGCAACGGTGGAAGGCGTGCGACATGCTTGTCAGAATCCAGGTGCTCCAAGGAGGGCAGCTCGCTCAAGCAGGCAAAAACAAGCTGGCTTTCTGCTTGGACCAAAGACAGTCTGTAGTATGCTGGTTTCTATTGCGGTCACTTCTGCCTCTCTGGGTCACCTGCAGCTCGCAGTTGTTTGCCAACCACGAAACATGCAAACGACGCAAACTGCTCACACTACAGTCATCTACATTCTGTCCAACCTACGGAGGGAACCCCAAGAGGATCTTGGCTGTTGTCCAGTTAAGACAGAGGTCATGCTAGGTCATTGCAGCCAGGTCCGGTAGTTCTGTAGCGATGGTCTTTCGGTGGCATCTTGACTGATGCAGAGCCCTCCTCTTCCTCTTTCAGAGTGAGAGCAGCTGAGCTGAGGTCTTTCTTTGCCATAGCAGCACTCGGCTGCTCAGCGCGACGCTTCGCCCAGGAGTGTGGCTTTGTGTGCCTCTGTGTTTCAGAGATTTTCACATTCATCGCGACGTCTCCAGGAATTCGGCGTTTCCTGCAAAGAGCTGGACACCACTGCCATTCACCAGGCAAGACTTCCGAAGGTTTCCTCGTCTCGTGTTCCAAGCAGCCCATTATAAGGATGTCCAGCATCAAGTCCTTTTGGGCAGCTTTTGTATGCACCCGCGCAGTAGCAACTTGATTACGCAGCTTTGTAGACCGGCACTAGTTCAGCGCGCACGAAGTCCGTGGCAGGGAGTCTCTGACGTGCTGTCTAAGTTGGAAGAACGATGCTTGACGGCAGGAATAGGAGGATGGGAATGAGGGGGCATTGTTGGAATTGTCTACACTGGATTGATTCCTGCTGAGACCTAGCCACACTGCTATCAAGGCTGCGGAGCCGTGAGCCCGACTAGCCCACCAAAGAGCTACCTGTCTGATCCTTTTGCTTGTGTTCTGGGGTGCTCGAGGACGCAGCAAGCAGAAGAACAAGGCAGCTTCCGTGCCCGGAGACGCACTAGCCGGGTGTTGTCAATCGGATTGAACAATCTTGGTTAGAAGACCTTGGTCAACCGGCAGGCTCGGAATGTTATGAAGTCAGCAAGCTGATGTGGTCAGATTATTGTTGCCTGGACGTGCACTATTTGTGCGTTTCATGGCAATACGGCTAGACGATGCTCCACAGTCGGCCGCAGATGATCAGACTTGTCGGGGATCGTACTGCCGTCCGCCTGATGTTGTCCTGGGACCAATTATGAGCCGCCAGAGGTACCCATAGCAGCAGATGCGCAAGCCTTGACGATCCGACTCCGGGACGAGCCCTGTCTTCATTAGAAATCAAGGTGCATGCAGTAAAGTCACTGATCTTCCAATGACTGCATGTGACTTTCTTGGGATGCGCGTGCTGTAGTGCGCAAAAAACCGCCACATGAAGTTGCAGCTCAACCGAACAAGCTGACCTAACCTGACTTCAGATGAAGCGAGGCGCGCGAGGCGCGCGAGATTTTTTGCTTTTTTAGGCATCTTCCTGGGCCTGGGCCAGCCCAGCCTACTCTCAGAGAGTACTCGTGTGCCTGCCGTGCCTGCGCCCGAGGTTGCATGCGATGCAGCGCCGCTTCGCTGGACAAAGATGTTCAGAGGGCGACTGTGATCTCTGCCGTATTCTTTGCAATGCAACGAGTTCATGAATGATCTGAGAGTTCGTTTCAAGATCTTTGCATCGTGGGAATATGGCGAGTCAGCACCGAGAAATAGTAATGACAGACTCAGCTCATTCATTATGCAAACGTCAGTTCGCGTGTGTGCTGGCCGAGCCATTGCTGAAGCACAAAGCCGAGGCTAGCTTCATGTATGCATACTCGGATACGGCATCATGCATGTTTTCTAGCCTGCAGTACTTCATCCCAGTTCTCTTATCAACACTTTCCCGGCCTAAATACCCAAACCGGACGCAAGGGGAACTCTGAGAGTTCAATCCCTTCGCTGCCTGAACCGTCTTCAGTCCGTGACAAGAAGCCCGTAGCCCTCCAAGGGTGAAGGTCGCGGAGCTCCAGGCGATCTGGGAGTCATGGGTTATGGGTTGTTGTCTTGACCGGTGGGCTTCCTTAAAGGACTTGACAGGTGCAGGCTTGGGCTTGACGCGTGCTACACAAACGACAGCATACGTGATACACTGGTTGCCTGGCCTGTCCTGTGGCTGTCCTGTGGCTGTGTTTCGGCCTGTTTGAAGGATAAGATTACCTGGAAGCTGCGTTACTTGCATTGGCTCCTTGACTGCGCTTGTAGGTCTGAGAGATGCCTTTGTTGGGAGTTCTGTTAAAGCAGCTGTGATCCCCAATCAGATCTTGCCGCTGCCGGAGACAGACAGCGTCGCAGAATAAGTCTGAGGCACTCTGAGGTCCCCAATCGCAGCACTCCGAGCCTGGAGAGCGTGCCCTGCTGAGGATGAGCCGTTCCCGTGTTGCCCTGCCATTTGCTTGGCCGCGCCTTTGCTGCAAACTAGCAGCTTGCGTAAACTCGCGGTTTCTGTCAGTCACATCTTGTGATCGAATCTCGGTCGCCGTGACACAAGTCCTTGCTTTGTTCTCAAAGGTCGGACGCTTGGCTACATATCTTCAACGGGACTGACGGCACGGACATCCGAAAAGCGGCAAAGGCTCGTGAAAGTCTTGCAGATCAACTAAAAGTCCTGCTAGACTCCCAGCAAGGTCGCATGTAGTGTCAGTGTAGCATACCTGCGTGCAACAACCGCCAGTGGCGAGTGCTCCCATCATTTGCAGCAGCATCCGGGACTTGGGTGGACGTGTTTGCTCAACATCTGCAGCAGTATGTATGCAGAAACAAACAGTGCAAAAAGCCGCAGTTCATAGTCATAATCCCTGGCAGGTGATGAAGTATGTCCACCTATCTCTGATCCTGACGTGGCCTGCCAAGTTTAAATAAAGCATGCTAGGTACTGCAGGAGCTTTGTTTCTCCTGCCGGAGCTAAGTCGCATTGTGCAGCCTGGCGCCGAAGCACTGTGTCATTAATGTGTGAGAAGGTATACAGTCCGACAAGAAGCGAATGCGGCACTTCAGAAAGCCGCTATGGGTGGAGATGGAGGCTCATGTGCAGAAAGCAGACTTGCAGTCTCCGTTTTAACCAGTGCAAGGGCAACCGAAAAATACTATTTCTCTTTCACACTCAAGTTCACAGACTTATGACGCCCCTCACCAAAGAGAGCAATGCATCGCAGGTGCGGTGGACGTGGAGACGGACGAAGCTTGCCATGACACCGCTCCGATGAATTAGTGCGAAAGTGTGCATTGAATTGCTGTGTCATAGATGTTTTGGAGACGTTGCAGATACGCAGGGTTAGATCCAGCCAGAAGGCGGTTTTGGTCGGAACTTGCCCACATAGGCCCAATGTAGTTGAAGCGTTTGGTTGGATGCAGCAAGCCGCTCCAGGTTCTCCACGAGAACCCACAAGCTCAGACCCTGCCCGCTTATAGCTGAGGATCTTTTCGTCGTCATATCACCTGCGTATGCCTTCTTTCACAAGGCGTGCGGCTACTTGTGCTCCAATTTCGAAACGTATCATCGTTGTAGGTTTTCCTGCGACCAATGCTGATTACAATCTGTCTTGGAGCGTCCTTGTGAAGTTGCTTGGCACACGGCACACGATTCTTCTTTTGTGGCATTGTCTTGTCGTGCCCAGTGCCACGCGAGCTTCCACTACGGGCAGCAGAAGCTTTGGCGACTCGCCAGGCCATTGAAAAGGAAGGACGAGACGGCGGTCTCTGCGAAGTGCTGGAGAGAGGCTTTTGCACTTGGTTTGCACAGCGGCTCTTGCACTTGGGCCCTTGGGGCCCTTGGGGCCCTTGGGCTTCGGAGTTCTGAAACACGAAGTCCGAACCCTGTTCAGGCGATGGTTTCGGGGAGGCATTCCACCACTTTGTGCAGCAGGCTCCGGCTCGCCGCGTTTCGTGATAGTGCATACACGGCGTATCTTCGGAGCATCAGGTGCTGTAGACATCTGTGTCGCAGTCGCTGTCGCTGCTGCTGCTGCTGTTCTGCGTCTGCTGTTGTCTGTCACCATCTGATTTACCAAACTCCAGATGCACCCGTTGTTGATGTTATATGTGCCCAGGCTTCTTACTGAAGCTTATGCGGATGGGCAGAACCATCCAAGAGATGAGCCATGAACATCGGGTCATAAGGGTGACACAGATGAATGATGATGAAGGACTGAGTGACAGAACAGATAAGTCCAAAAAGCTTATCCCGAGCTCCGCTTACCAGACGGAATGGAAGATAATTATTGTTGGGTTCTTGGAAAAGGGCGAGAGGAGTTCTCTTGCACAAGCTTTTTCAGTAGTGTGTTTTGCATTGCCGGTTGCTTGCTGGTGCCAGGCAGACATCGTCGAGTAACTTTGTTCCAATTGTCCAGCCTACTTCACTTTGCAGTTTTGCATCCCTACCGCTGGTCCCGAAGCGCTGCAGACAGGTGAACGTGGCACACATCGCCCAGTTCCTTTGATGGCTTAGAGACTTAGTGGACAATTGTGCGTCCGCCCTTGCAGACCAGGAGGCTTGTCGCTTCGTTTGGGGCTAGAGAGTCTATTGCAATCGTTGGCTGCATGCAACTGTAGGTGCACCCGAAAACTATCTCTGCTCCTGAAGATCAGATGGGACTGCCGCATGCCTTTCTAGCCTGTAGCAAAACGGAACAGTTGACCCTGGATGGCAGCATCTGAGTTGTCAGATCAGCAGAGTTCAACTGGCGCATATTCCCAGCTCCCACCATTGCCTTTGCAGTTGCGTCATCGTGAGAGTCGTGTCGTGTCTCAGCGTGGTGCGAGGTTCTGTCCGAGTCCTCTGGACAAAGTTCTTGGAAAGCCAGCTTACGAGGCAAGCTGTGAGTAGCAATACTAGGACACCTCGCCGAGCAAAAAGCGCAGCCTGCACGGCAACAGAGCCGATGCTAGAGACCTGCGGCAAAGAAGTTCGATACCGGTGGGACGTGAAGCACTTGCATGCGATGTCACTCTTCTTGTAGTTTGTTACGGGAATGATGATATCGTGCTAGTGTTGCCTTTCCAGTTCTGCTTCATAAATCCTTCCCACAGCGAGTGTCGCGCACATTCTCACATAGAGTGCGACAGACAGACGTGACGCAATCCAGTGCCGACGAGTCCAGCAAGTAAGCAGCGCAAGTCTGCCAGTGTGTGAGAAAGCTTCTATCAATGGTCTTCGCGAAGCATTGAGCAGAACGTGAGCTTCTCGTCTTCCCCATCGCTTCAGGTGGTAAGAGGAGAGGCCCCGGCGCCTGGTGACTGCTCCCATGCCAAGGAGCCGCAGTGCCCGCAGGTGCGGGAGGTTCTTGCGGGGTCTTGAACATGCTTGAAGACTTCTGCGACACTCAAGTCGGGAGAAAGTTGCAACGTCGAAGCACTCACCTCGGAAGTCCAACCATCTGACCGAGGCGGCGGACATGTTCTGTCCCTACTGCTTGGACTCACCCCACTTGGAAGCCGAGTATTGGTGGCATCCTCAGAGCTCATTGAACACGAGTCTGGCTTCCACCTGTGAATCTTCCCAAGTTGACGGCCCGTTGCAATACTGGGAAGACGGAAGACTTTGTTTGCTGAATCTGCAGCTGCAGACCGCAGCCTTGGGTTTGAATCGAAACAGCTCAGACTCCGGGGGTGGACTCGCGACACTGTCCGATTTCGTCGCGCCGACGCGTCGGAGATCTTCACACAGAAGTTGTGAGTTTCAGGGTTTTCGAGGTTAATTTCGGTGCTGAGTTTCGGAACATGGTCCGGGACAGCTTCGGATCACGCCATGGTCAGTTTCAGGCTCAGGCCTGCAAGAACAAGCGTCCCGAAACTGACTGCTGCTGTGCTGAAGCGGGGTGCCGAAAATGTCCCACTCTGATCCGAAATCCCCGGCAGCGGAACCCCAAAACTATGGGCACCCATCTGTGCGGATCACGCCTGCGCCACTCTCTGCACGGCTATGACATGAGTAACGACATGCCGGTAGTGGCCCCGCAGTCGCAATTTGGCTAAATGTCCAGCTCAAGCTCCAAGGTTTCCTGTAGACATGATGGCTGCTACCGTGATGAACGCATTGGCCGCTGGAGTGAATGCAGCAGTGGAGAATCTCGATAGCCTCTCCAAGCATCTTGGCCAGCAATTGGTTTTCGTTTGTGTGAGACTGTGCACCCGCCTGCGCTGACGGGCTCCGGGTCGGCAGTCGACCGAACGATGACGGTTTTGGAGGGGCTTCGAGTCTTGCGACGGTTGTTTGGATGCCCAGTAGCTGCCGGAAGTAGACTGTCTCAGATAGTTGACACTGACCTTGTCTCATCGGCTGCGCTGCACCTATGAGAAGAAATAGAGTTAGTAGCGATTGCATGAAAGACTCGATGTGACATCTGGCATGGTTCCCAACCACGTACCGATCTCTCAGCCTCCGTTCAGCTCAGGAGCTGCAAGCACTTCTTCCAACACAGGTTAATCGGGCCAGAACAATTCCATTGAGAGATGGCTGCGGGTCCGAGTTTGAGACACGGAGTGTGGGTCTGGTTCCCAATGCTGGCAGTAACGAAGAAAGGAAGCGTTGCGCTGGTCAGCATTGTGTTGATTCTGTCTTTGTCAAGCCCTGCATCGCATGTTGACAACTTCTGCTACTATCTTCCTGTCAGAAAATCTCGGCCTGGTTTGCGCTTGCTTTCACCGCCGATTTTCACTTCTTGCAGGGCACCCCCCTTGAGTCTAACATGTGCGACGGCTGTCATGTATCTTCTTGGCGGTAGGGTTCATTCTAGATGCCGTAGCTATGGCTGATGTGGACATGTGTCAGAGTCAAGACCCAGCACCTTACTTGTTGTCACGGTTACAAAAGTCATCTTGCTCCGAATGCGCGTGTTCACGTCGCCATTCCGGCACATGGCGTCTGCAGCGCGCCCCCTGCTTCGTGGTGTTGTCTTCGACCTGGACGGCACGCTGACTGTGCCGTCGCAAGCATCGGGTTCGCAAAGACAAGCATGGCCTCGAGCCTTCAAGGGCTCAAACGGCAAAGCCAAAGGTGCCCAACCTGGACTTCCGGGAGATGCATGATGCCTGGCTGAATTAGCACAAGGCCAAGGTCGACTGCGCCTTTGAATTGCATTCGACGTGGAAGTCTCCGTTGCTTGCAGTGCCAGTACCCTGTCATCGCACCTTCTGCGAGAAGCTGGCTGCAGGAGAGATGTGGCGTGCCTATGAAGGAGGACAGATCTGCGGCAACAGGCTAGGAATGCTTGGTCTGAGTTCAGGACCTGCTTGCTGCAGTCCGGCAGATGAGCCCGGAGCGCCAGCAAAGTGCCTGGAAGGTCATCGAGGACTGGATGCCCCGAATTTCTGAAGTCGCATTCCAGGTTCGCGAAGGGCCTGTGAGGCTTGGAGACGTTTGCTATTCGGATGGGAGCGAGTGCTGTGAGCGCCCGCTGTGAGTGCCCGCTGTGAGCGCCGGCTGCGCGCCCAACCTCGCCGTCAGCCTGGCGTAGCTTCGCAGTATCTCGCAGTGTAGAGCGGCACAGAGAACGTGTGGATCGTGCACAGTGCCGCACGGAGCCGCGCAGGAGATGGAAGGCGAAGGGAGGCGCACGCTGGAGCTCGCCGAGGGAGCGCTTGAACTCGGCCGCTGGCTCCAAAGGCCAGGGGAAGCCTACGAGTCTAGAGTCCAGATAGAGTCTGGCCTTCGCCTTCGGCCTGAATGAACCGTTTTCTTCTCGCCACTAGCTCATCCGCGGCTCTTGTCGAGGCACGGCCTTCCAACGGCCCTGGTCACTCGCCACTTGCCAATGAAGAGTCCATTCCATGCTGGAGCGTTCCTGACTCCGACCGTGCTGAGGCAACTCCGCGTCGACCGTCCGATGGCTGCATGCTCCTTGCCGTGCAAGGTTTTGAAGAAGCTGTTGACGAGCTTCAACCAAGCACAGGACAATGCCTGGGGTCCGGCTGGCCTCCCTGCTTTCCATCCGGCGCTGAGCCGCGATGACGTGGACCGGGCTGGGGCCCAAGTGCAATCTCCGTGCGTTTGTGCGCAGAGCGGCGAGGAGCACGACAAGCCGCATCCGGCGGCCCTCGAGGCCGTTTTTTTCGCACACGCACGGTTGTCAGTCCTCATGGCATCGAAGGTGTCTCGGAGTAGATCGGCCAGATGTCCACATGCATGTTGAGCAGGCAATTGCGACGGAGTGGAACCAGCAACTAGGCCGCGGCCGTGTGCATCCTGCTGGTGCGTCCAAGTGATGTGTCTGTTGCATCTTAGCCGCCTTAAACTTCCTTCGTCACTGGCTCAGTTTGAGTCCTTGAGTCCGAAGAGGCCCGGGGCTGCTGATGGTCGGGGACTCCCCTTCGAATGCTCCTCGGTTCCGACCGCAGGGCGAACTCGGCGCTTGGGAGAAGAGAGAAGCCTTATATGACTTTTCTGCGATGCAATCTAGACTCTGTAGAGGCGCAGTGCCCGGTTGATTTTTTCGCCGTCGGATGGGATGTGGAGTCACTTGAGTTTGGAGTCCGCGTTGGGTTGTTGTCCTGCCTGAAGCCCAAACCCAAGCCAGGCCCTAATGGTTCAGGCCTGACCCCAAGCACAGGGTCTTTCCAGAATGTTGAAGGCTGACACCAACCAAAGCATACAGTCTGGGGTCTCCATGGAGCATGGGTTTAGCTCAGGCAAAGGCAAAGGCCACAGCACAGGCCATGGCAATCTTCTGAATGAGATCACAAGGCGGCCGGCAACAAGAAACGAAGGCTTGAGCAGAGCCGAGCTAGCCCGTACGAACACAGCTTCCAGAAGCACTTGACAGTCGCCCCTGGCGCAACCCTTGAACACAGTAACACAGGGCTTCCCCTTGGACATACCGTTGTGGTGGGCCTCGAACCTGAAGGGTGTGGGCGTGTCCGGACGTCCAGGACATTGGTTTTGGCAAAGCGGCCGGAGTGTCCACCGCTCTCTTGGACCCGAGGCGGAGGTTTCGTGAGGGCGAACCTCGGTTGGCAAGCGGAGGTAAGGGGTGCCACGTGCACTGCTTCTTTCATGTTGGCTGCACTGCCCTGAGCAAGTTTCTGCTAGCCTGAGGCAACTTGGATCGGAGTCTTTTTGTAGCACGATTTATCAAAGGGCCCGAGTCGCTATCCTCTGAGGACTCCAGCTACGGCTGCTGGGTTGCATCCGACGGCTCTCCATGGCCGGCTAGTCTGCTTTGGCTCTGCTAGGTGCAGACCTCGTCATCGACAGTCTGCTGGAACTTCCGCAGCTTCTTTGGAAAACCTTCGACATTCCAGGCGCAACTTCGTGCAAGCTCGACCTGTTTAGCTCTGAAGGAAGAACCAACGCAAAGCCCTGAAGCGAGTTTATCCGGAAGGCCTAAGGGTATGTTTCGGGAGGCCCGCTGGGCTCCACCTCAGCGCAGACTCTCGCCCGAAAGTCGGACCCGCGGCAATGATCTTTCGGAGGTTGCCAAGGTTTCAGGCTTGCCAGAACGGCACGTGAGCTTCACCCGAAGCTGCATCCTGAGGAGCCTTTGCCGGAGACGGCCGCATGTCGTGCAGCCGTTGCTGGAGACGTTGCTGCATTGCAAGCGATGGCGAGGGAGGCCAAAGTCAGAGGGGTTTTCGGTTTTCAGGCTGCCTCAGCTGCCTCAAGCTCGGTGGCCCGGTGCACGCAAGTCACGCGTTCGTGATTCGCTTGGCAGGAGCTTCTGGCAGCGGACTCCAGCGGAAACACCCCGCCGCTGGCACGCACCTTCCTTTACATGTCATTTTATGCTGCAATGCTGCCAGAGTTGTGAAGTAAAGGAGCTTTATACAACGAGGATGGGGCTAAATCTTTGCATCGCAATAGGACAAAGGGGAGCACAAGGCGTCACGTGGCACAAAGCATTGCCCATGAGGGAGGCACGCTGTTCTTCTGCAAGCTCCGGGATTTCTTTGCTCCACTTCACTTTGAGCCGCACGGTGATCGAGGGTTTTCAGATCCACTTCGCTGAGGCTTGTGTGGGCAGCCGATGCTGGGAAGGCAGACGTGGTTGAGTCGCTGCTGGCAGCTGGCGTGGAAGTGAATGTGAAAGGCCAGGGAGTTGTAGCTGCTCAGCAAACACAAATCCAGAGAGGTCCGGCAAAGAAACTGTGTGGATACAAAGCTGTGCAGGAGCTCACAGATGTTGTTATTCCGATTCCTTTAGAGCTGCTAGACTTCGCCTGTGCGGAAGCTGCAGGCTACTTGGGCAACACCGCAGTGTCCCGCGCCTGTCGCCGTGGTCACGACTCGGTATTGCGAGTCCTGCTTCTTGCCCTCGGTTCAAGCCTTCGGCTCTGCTTATGCATATTTCACTGTTCCTGAAAAGAAGTTCCTCGTCTGACTTCTCAGGTTGAGCTCTGGAACTGGGGTGGATCTGGATGAGGCGAACGAGAAAATGCAATCACCTCTTCATTTCGCGGCATTCAAGCAGAAGACGGAGGCCACGTTAGAGGGCCGCAGGTTTCATTGGATCGCTTCGCAGTCCGAGAAGAAGCATCGCATCGAGGCTGTGAGGCTTATGCTTGCCGCTGGGGCCAGCACCACGTCGCTGGACCGGAAGGCCAAAGCACGGCCACACCCTCCCTCTTCGCCTCCGTGAAGTTCTGTACTGCACCGCAGGGCCGGACCCCAGCCGAGGACACGAGCGACCCCAACATCCGCCCCCCGCCTCTTTACGGAAGCGCTTCTGCTTGTGAGCCCTCCGCCCTCCTCGGTCTGAGCTCCAGGTGAGCTGATTCTCCAAGCGCGGGCGTCGCTCTGAGCGTCGTCGCACTGATATGGCAAAAGAAACGTGTTAAACGTGTTAAATTCAGCCTAAGCCTGAGCAGAGCGAAAACCCTTGCAACCGTTTCCTGTGTTGAACTGTTGGGCTCGAACAGGCAGGGAGGGCTATTCTTCCATGCTTCCCACACCATGACAAATGCAAGAGGAAAGACATGGTCGTTGGAGAGGAGCAGTGGAAAACATGTGTAGAGAAACCTGCTGCCACGGCTTATCTGTTTGGTTCGGCAGCCCAACCCTGATTCCCAAACAACCAACAAACCACCTAACGGCGCATCATGAAAACCCAACAAACCCACGGGCACTGACATGGCAGCTCCGACAGTCAGTGAGGCCAGCTACAGTGTCTCTGCCACAGCTTGCAGGATTGCGGTCAGCAACGAGGGTGCATCAGTCCGGTAATCTGCCAATCAGATGCGATTGCACTTGGAGGCTTTGCAACTCATGACTCATGTTCAGGATGGCTTCAAGGGCCACAAGTTGCTCAACGAGGCATGGACAGCTCACGCTTATGCATGGTCCAATGCATGATGTCACCTGGTGTATCAAAGCAGTCAAGCAACTTCCAGCCGCATAAGGCCATCCAACGGTATGGGGGATTCACGTGGCAACCGAAGCGGAGCAAGCAAGGGGCTCATTTCCACCCCTCGTCCGATAGAAGTGTCATGCCTTTCATCGGCGACTAGCTCTACTGCTACCATGCCTCGGCGGGTTTCTGGCAGTGCTCTTTGCTGAAGCCTAAGGCCGTCTGCCAGCTTGCGAAGCTCCGCCGGAGGCGGCTCTAAGCGCGTTCGCTTGATACTGGTAGCTCGTGGGTCCCAGCATGCATCCCATGCTGGGACGCCATAACCGTGTGTCTTGCAGGTCCAAAGAGCGGAGGCAATGGCCTGCTGCCCACGCTTGGCAGACCACTGCAGGGCCTCATATGTTCTGTGGATTTGCTTCCGTGTCACTCGGTGCACTGCTACTGTCGAAATGATGGTGTCACTATGTTTTATCTCGCCTGAGCCAGATTCTGACTTTATTGGCTGAGAGGAAGGAGAGTCGACTTGGTGCCCCGCGCAACTCGTTGGACAAGCTTCCTTTGAAACTTTTTCGGTTCGAAGACAGCGACTCCTACCAAAGCAGCATGATTCATGCTTGACTCCACTAACGAAACGCACGGTGGCACCCGGCATCGTTTACATATCTTAGGCTCAGGACTTTCCCTGCATCTTCCTGTGGCTCCTTGCACCAAGAAGAACAGCATCATATGAACTTCCACAAAAGTGGGTATGCAAGCTGCACCTGTGCAACAGACTACCGAGACCCACCAAAAGCCCACCGATGCCCTGTACGGCCTACAGGGGTCCGCCTTCCTCTTGACTCAGCAGAGCATAGATTGCACTGACCCGACTGGGTGGGTTGTCTCCATGCCTCCGCCGGCAGCTTTCTGCTAAGCGGGGCGAGAATGCTCTCCGGGCCTGTCCGTGTGCAGCCAGAAATCAAGTACCTTGGCTGGGAGAACCGCAGCTTTGAACCAGAGAATCAGCTCTATGCCTTGATGTATTTGGTCCTCTTCAGTACCCCCGTCCAGAGCGTTCGACTTCATTGCTGCCCCTGGTTGAGGTATGTTGCCGAAGTCGTGGTTTTGGTTACCACGCTCGGCGCAAAGCGTGTGGAGTACAACGCAGGGAAGCGGGCACGGGACAGCTGGGTGGGCTGCAATGCTCGTGGGGAGGATGAGCTTGTGACTACAAGGCTGTGCAGGTGTTGAAGACTGGCTGCGTAAATTATTGATTCTGTCCTTTCCTTTGTGCCAGAGTGGACGCAGTATGCGCGGTCTTTTGTCAGGACCTTCTTGAAATCAAGGGCGTGCATATCTCAGCTACCAAGGATCTGCGGTCAGACGCTGATCTGGTGCCTGTTTGACCCCGAGGTCCACCACAAAGTCATCGACTTCAACCGGGATGCGAGACAAGCGGGTACTGGAGATGCCGAGAACAAGGCCGCGGCATCCTCTGTGTGTGTGTAGACAGAGAGAGAGCGAGAGAGAGAGTGAGAGAGAGCGATAGATACAGAGAGAGAGAGAGAGAGAGTACACCGCGGAGAAGAGGCAGCAGAAAGGGCAGAGGAACTCCTGCACCAGCTACTACAAGAACTAGAAGGCTGCCAGCACCTGCCGGAGCACCTCTACGACTGCCTGGACAGAGTGGTACACCACTTCGAAGAGGCTTCTCAGGCACACAACGAAGCCTGGGGAGCACCCAACGAAGAGGCCACCAACCTGGACAGATTGGCCGAGCTCGAGCTACCAGTGGCAAAGAAGCCCAGGCACCAAGCAGACGTGGTGGCACACGCGGGCGGGCAACCGAGCCACTCTGACCCGCCGCCACAACAAGAACGACCGGAACTACCTCTTCGAGCACTGAGCAAACTACGACACCTGGCGCCCTTCCTGTACGGACAGATGCACCAGCTGGCCCAAGAGGCAATAGCGGACCTCGCGCAATGGTCCACACAGTTCTGGGGGACGCCCATCTCCCTGCTGGACGACGACAGCGAAAGAACAACTGTGTCCTTCTACCAGGACGACACCAGCGAAGAACGCGGGGCACACGGGCAAGCAGAAGGAGACGACCCCGGTCTACCTGCACCACCTGAACTACCCGAAGCACCGGCTCTACCTCAAGAACACGGAGCACACAACCAAGCAGAAGGAGACGATCCCGGACTACCAGAACCACCTGGACTACCTGGAGCACCAGCTCTACCTCACCTACAACCACAACCTCGCGGAGAACAACCGGTGCTACCCGGACCACCTGCTCTACCTGGACCGAACGGGCACCCAACGGTGGCACAACCACCACCGCCGCAACAACCTGGAAGCTCCACTGACGGGGAAAGACGCGGACTGCTGGCTCAACCCGACCCGCAGCAGCCGCACACGAACTGGAACCAACAACTTCCCGCTGCTCTACCCGAACTTCAGGGACTACCACAACGACGACCTCTACAAGCACATGCTGCCCTACCTGAACCCGCCCCTGCGCTACCTGAACCTCCTGGACTACCACAACGGCGACGTCTACAAGCTCCTGCTGCCCTACCAGAACCCGCCGCAGCCGCCCTTCCCGAACCCGCTGGACTACCACCACTAAGGCGACGGCTACAAACACCCGCTGCCCAGCTGGACTACCACAACGGCGACGACAACAAGCTCCTGCTCGACTACAAGCTCCAGCTGCCCTACCTGAACTCGCCGCTGCTCTACCTGAACCTGCTGGACTACCACCGCAAGCACTCACTGCCCAACCCGAACTACCACAACGGCGACGACACGCTGCTCTACGAGAACCAGCTGGACTACCACAACGGCGACGACAACAAGTTCCGGCTGCTTTACGTGAGCCAAGAAGCCCGCCACAACGGCGACACCCAAGGGTACCTGACACGAGGACACGCAGCACGGAGAGGACAGAGTCGGTACAGCCAAGCCTTTTGCCGGCACAAGAACTACCTGGACGACACGCACCGGCTGCTCTACCTGAACCAGCTGGACCTCCACGAGGACAACACCCACAAGCTCCTGCAGGCGCACCTGAACCAGAACCTGCTGAACTATCACACCAAGGCCTCCTCGAAGCCCACAAGAAAGGGCACCAGCTACCGAAGAAGAACCCGAAGGCGAACCACAACAGGGGCACCAGGCTTGGACGACCCAGCCGACACCGACCCTCTTGGAAGACACGCAGGAGGGAGAAACGGTCCCCTTGGGACACCGACTGCGTGAAGACCTGAGCGACGCCAGCACAGTGAGCCACAGGCGCCGGAGACTCCTAGCGGCGTTGTCAGACGACTGAAACTGGAACCCGATACTTCTGCTGTAAACCTAGCTTGTTGCTTGTTGTAGGGGGGCACACGCTTTTTCCTTTTTTTGGGGGCACACACTTTCAGTCTGGACCTCAGCTGCGTAGAGGTTTCGGGGTCGAGTGGCAGGTCGCAGGCAGTGCGGTTTGAGGCTTCAGTTCGGTGTGAGGCAGGGTCAGGCAGGTAGGTCGGGTTAAGTAAGAGACCAGCGGTAGCCCAGGGGAGCACCAGCTCCGGTGCCGGGAAAGCTGTGCTCAGGAGACCCCTTTTCAGTGTTTGGCTGTTTGTACCTAACCCTACTTGCTTGAAGTTCCGTACACAGCACTGGCAAGACCCGCCCTTAACAGAGGGGCACCAGGTTTTCACAAAGCCAAGGCCCCTTCATTCAAAGGCAGCGCACTCGCGCGGGGTGGGGGGCCTGCCTCCACCCCATGCCCCGAGCAAAGCAAAGCAAAGCAAAGAGAGAGAGAGCGAGACAGAGAGAGAGAGGGGAGGGAGGGCGAGAGAGAGAGAGAGATGCCCAAAGCTCCCCTTCTCTGTGAATGCAAGAATGAGAAAGAGGTAGTGCGGCGGGGTTCGGGTGTTTGCGGTCCTTGTCTCAGGCTGTGTTGAAAAACGACAAGATTATGAGAAAGAAAGGGAACGAACAAGATGCAGATAAGACACAAGCACATGTATTGGAAGTGGACACAACGACGCAGCAAAATGAAGGCAAACTCAAGTGTGTTTCTTCCCTGTGTAGCTTCAAAATAGAACAACGTTAGCCACGGCTGCTGCAGTTTGTCGTTGGGGCCACACTTCCACACAATTGCTCATAACGTTTTTTGCAGCTACGGCCAGGCCCTGCGAAAAGGGCGTGCTGCAAGCAAGGGTTGTGTCATTTCCCATGGATACGGGGAGAGAGGGGAGATGCAGGGAGGGAGAGTGCGAACGAGCCTAGGAGCAGGCACGACTTGAAGGCCGAAACCTAGCCCCAACTCAACACAGGATTCAAACAGGCAGGGCAGTTCGGCTGAGGCCATCCAAAAGTTGATGGAGGACCGGAGACTTCAGACAGGTGGCAACAATGACTTGCTCCTTCCACAGGCCTGCGCGCATCAGAATCCAAACCGAGCTCCCTGTGATCGGGTTCCAGTGCCACACTTGAAGGGCGTCGGGTTTGGAGTTCGGTATTTTCCAGGTTGAGGATCCAGAATGTTGCAGGCTGGAAGGTTTGCAGAATTTGGTTTTGAGCGATTGAGTGCATGTTGCGACATCTGGACCCGGAGATCGCCATATGGTTCCTTACGCATGGGGGCGCATCTGGTTCCGTGATTTCTGCGCAGGTGTTCATCGATGGCAACTATGCGCCTTGGCTTGGCTGTTGATGGCTCCGAAGAGGGGGGGCTTAGCGGCTAGCTCATTTGCGTAAAAGGTTGCTTGCAGCGTCTGCATTTTTTCATATGGGAATCGGGCAGTGAGCCGACTACACCTGGACATGGCTTTCCGGCCCAAACAAGCCAGAATTCATGGCTCTGCCTAGCTCTCACATCTGAGGCTCGCAGCTTGAGATACACAACTTTCAAGATACATGTCTGGCCGGTGCACGAGACCCAAACTTCTTGAGGAGGACGACACAAAGTCCTAAATTAAGGTGCCTGGTTGTCCAGTGCACATGCCCTCATGTCATGAAAGATTCACAAAGCTGACATCCTTCAAAGACTGACAAAGAAAACAACAGCAACAACAAAGCAGGTCACTCACCTGTGTCCCCACCCCCACGGAGACAACCCTCAGTGGGGGGAAGGACCCCATTGTGATCCTGGGTGTTGGTTTCCCCTGCAAAGTTTATCACATGTACAGAGGAAAAGGAGAGCAGGCGAGGGAAGAAGACGACAATAGCTCGGCAGACAGACTAAGAAGACGCCAATCCATAGTGAGGTCGTCGTGGTCCTTGTCGTCGTCGGAGAGAAAAGGAGAGAAAACAAGAACAGAAGACGATAGCTCGGCTGACAGACGACCAGAAAGAGAGAAGCGGGGAGAGAGCGTGAGAAGAGTTGACAAGAGCTCGACTGACAGACCCAGAGGACACGAGTCTAGCGTCACATGACTGTTGCAACTCCAGATGTGACTTCCACTGTGATCTCCACTTGAACATGTTGTCAATCCTAAGTGATTTCCAGATCTGCGAACACAAGAACCCCCGTGGGCCGGCATATTTCGCCGAAAACGACGGGCCCTCATGAGGGAGCTCCGGCCGTACACAACTTTCAAGATACATGTCTGGCCGGTGCACGAGACCCAAACTTCTTGAGGAGGACGACACAAAGTCGTTAGTCAAGGTGCATGGTTGTCCAGTCCACATGCCCTCATGTCATGAAAGATTCACAAAGCTGACATCCTTCAAAGATTGACAAGGAAAACAACAGCAACAACAAAGCAGGTCACTCACCTTTGTCCCCACCTCCACTGAGACAATCTTCAGTGGGGGGAAGGACACCATTGTGATCCTGGGTGTTGGTTTCCCCTGCAAAGTTTATCGCATATGCAGCAGAATAACACAAACACATCTTTTGGGCATCCCAGGTCGGCAATGCTTCTGATCTGCAGGGTCTGGAGGATGATGGTTTGCTCGAGAACATCCTTCTTCGCATCACGGCCGATCAGACACGGGACGAAGCGGCGAGCAGCCGATTATCATTCGGCAAGTCACGGAAGCATCATGATGGGCGGGGGCATAGGATGCACTCAGAACTCTGAGAAAGCTTCGTGCACTCCAAGTGCTCCAAGATGTAGACGTTGAAGCAGTGCGGAGCCGCCGGCAAGTGTTGTTGGCCTCAGCCAAGGCAAGGCTTGCATGCAGTGCGGCTATTCGAGCACCTCGGCACGGATGTTTCCTGGAGGTTAACGTTCATGGTGGCTGAAGCCATGTATGTCACGTTCGGTGTCTGTATGTGGCCGTGTATGACTTTCGTTGTCTCTGCGTGCGTCCGTCCGTCCGTCCGTGGGTGGGTGGGTGGGTGTGGGTGTGGGTGTGGGTGTGGGTGTGGGTGTGTGGGTGTGTGTGTGTGTTCCATGCGCAGCCTCTGACGGCCCTGCGTAGCTTCTCGCCTCTGGCCCACAGAGCATGCGGATAATACTCAGAGCGATTATTTCGCGTTCTCGTGTGTCCCAGGACGGGATCCCGGCATGACTCAGTGTCCGGCGTGCGGGGCAAGTTATCAGGAGAGGCTGAGCGGTGCCACGGTTCTCACGTTTCGGGAAGCCTAGAGGCAATTCATAGGGCCGGCAGTTCGGCTGTTGCCACCAATACCAGCTTGCAAGAAGCACTTGGAGGCTAGAGCAGTGGCGCTTGAGCCAGGAGATCTTGCCGGGAGAGATGACGATCAGCCAAGCCCTCCAGGCCGCGCGCTGTCGCCGCATCGCCTTCTTCCGATGCCCCTGACGTTTCACGCGAACTCAGCGGAGCCCCTGCTCCAGGAGCTGGCGCACCAGGAGGAGGACTTCGACGAGGACGGATCCGGTCACAGAGCCCACTGCAACTTCGGAACATTCGACGTGGCAAGCTAGGCTTGACTGCAAGTGTGTCCAACTTGCGCAGTACTACGAAGATGGCGAGGAGGAGTTCCCGGAGGCAGAAGCTCGCACTGTCGCACTGTGGGTTGCTAGTCCGTCGAGGGCGCAGCTTCCTTTGATTTCCTTTGCATGGGGCAATATGGGGCAGGAGGATGCAGTGACCCAAACGGTCACCAAATCGCTCACCGAGTTTCCGGAAGAGCGACGCTCGGCCCTTGGCGGAGACCGGGCCAGAGGTTCGCAAGGTCATCTGGCATTGTGCTTCGAGTTCTAATGCCTCTTCCACAATGCATGTTCTTCGCTGCACGAGACGAAGCACACCAACCACACATTGTATAACTCATGAGGCATTACATGATTGACAAAGGCGAACGTAGCAAAGAGTTCGTGAAGAGCCAAGAAAGGAAAACGCGAAGTGCGCGAATGCATCAAGCTTTTTTTTTGTGCAGTGAACTGGGCACTGGGCATGCTGTTGGGCATGGACAGCACTGGCCACAAGCTCGGCCCCAGGGCTTGGCTCTTCACGAGGTGCACGGATGGCTGGGTACAGTGGCGGTGCTGCCACTCGGCATGTGAAGCGTTTACGGCTAGGGCTGGTGAGGATTCCGTGCGGGCAAAGGAGAACAATAATCTTCATAGATGACGTGTAGGGGAATTGGAGGCGGGAATCCCAATTTTAGTTTGCCAGCTGCTGCTTCGTGAGCTTTTGCCTTGTCGTGACCCGGGATCGCAATGACCACGAAGTTGCAGATTAGTAGTTCATGTGTCGCGAGTGGTGGCAAGACCAAGACAAAGCTAGTGCGTAATGGGTGTGCCAGTTGATTCATTCGCCTGATTTCCAAACCCCGAAAATCTACGCCTAGAGAATCGCGAGACTGCCGTCCAGGCTGCTGCTCCAGAAAAGTCAGGCGAGATCTCTCGGGCGAAACGGTGAGAGGGTGCTGCACGTCATGTGAAGTCAAAGAGCGTGCTGCACGACAGCGAAGTGTGGGCGGCGTGCCGCGTGGCACCCTTTGCAGGTCCCTCGCAGGCTCAGCAGCCGCTGGATCCTGCTGCTTCGATTGAAGTTGGAGACTCAGAGCTTCCCAGAGCCATCTCGCCTTGCTGGTGAGGCGCTAGAGACGGCCAAGTTCGCTTTGGGGGAGCAGGTGCCATCATCTTGCTTACCCGAGGGCCACCGGTTTCAGTGTTTTGTTGAGTGCTGCATTCTACGGCACAAGACCCAGAAACGGCACACCGAACGAAGCAGCATCAGCACCGCCGTCGTCGTCAACATTAATATCATCATCAGTATCACCACCACCACCATCATCATCATCATCCTTGTCATCATTATCATCATCAGTATGCTGGGTACACCAAATGCCATGGTCGTCATAACCGGTGTCTAAGATCCAATTCTGAAAAAAACGTCGTAACCATAGCAATAATCACCCGCAGTGTGCTGCCAGTCTCGCGAGAAGCAGTCTACTCGAGATACACAGCATAAACGCCAGCAGTAAACCAATGATGATCCACCGTAGAACAGCCAGTCCCATTAAGAGTCAAGAACCTAGTCTTTCATGCCGCCGTTCCAGATTGTTGCAGGTACAATATTGGAGCGATTCCAAGAACCGCTGGATGGATGCCATTGTGGAGGGCATACGGCTCAAGGACTGAGTGTTTCCTGCTCCTTCAATGCTTCTTCAAGGGTGGCAGTGGCAGAGTGGCAGATGCAACTACAGTCCACTAGATCAGTGGCTTCTACGGTATTTCTTTGGAGTGAAACTGAAACGTTATGCAAAACGGGCATAGCGCTTCTGTCTGGGCCCATGACTGGAGAGGATAAATGACATGATCGGTTGCAAGACACGTGGCGCATCCTGAAGCTGCACGTGCTTGCAGGAGGGCAATGTGGTTTACGATTTGCTCCTTGATTGATTTTGAAGATTTTCAGAGTTGCGGACGAACTGCTTGCCGACTTCGACGATAGCACAGCAGGTTTTCACTTCTTCAAGTGTTACACATGGCTATCAGCCCGCCCTTCAGTGACTCTTACTCAGAGCCACTTGCCGGACATGGAGGTTCGTTAGCTAGTTGAATTGCACTTGATTTCTTCACCGTGCCCGCTGCAAAGAGAACAATGAACAGCAAACCCTGCATGCTGTCGGGCAGACTTGCATTCCCAGCCCGTCAGCATCGCCAACATCGAACGGATCCCCAAGACAAGTGGCACCTGGTGGCATGGCCTTCCCGCCAAGTGCAAGAAAAGCAGTGTCATTCTGGAAATCGGGAGAGTGTGTGTCTTTGAAGCTAACATGAGCAGCTCACGCCGGCAACAGTGGCATGGACCAGCGCCTGCATCGGCAGATTCTAGCGTGTCTGTGGCTCCCGCGAGCACTTCCTTGTTTTTGCCGCTCTCCGGTGTGCCACGGAATGATCGGGGCCTGCCACCAGCGCTTCAAGGTTTCCTTCCGTTCAGCCGTGTGCTTGCTTTCGTTGCCCAGGAACTGCAAGCGGGGGGCCCAGGCAGAGAAGATCCAGTCCTATCAGAACGAGGAGGATCCGAGGGATCCGCAGTGTTGGAACCAGCAGCCTCATGTTAACGGAGAGCTGGGAAGCTACACCTGGCAGGACGTGTCGCCATCGTAGGCGTGTCTTGGATGAAGACAGGTTGATTTTTTGAATGTGGGATTGCTAGCTGGGGCCAAGTTGGGGAAGTTAGGAAGAATGTGGAGGAGCTGTCTGCTGTATTTCGAGTTGCCCTTGAATCGCTGAGTCATACTGTCACGGCTTTGAAAGTGCTCGAATCTGATGGCAAAAGTAAGCCAGCTCAGGCCAGCTCCGCAAAGACCATTGTTTCACAATTCGTGTGAGAGACGGAGACGGGTGCTGTACGCCAGAGGTGTCTTGACATTGACAACACCTAGCGAACTGCAACGGTTGTCATGTCGCTGTGCTATTCAGGCGTGCAGTGCAGCTTGGTACTCACTGTGTCCGAAGCGCAAGAAGCACAGAGCTGGTTGTCCTGGGGTTGGCCAGAATCGATGACCCAAGGGCATAACCAAGTGTTGGACATGCAAAGCGATCATGCGGCACTAGGCTTCCGTATTTTCAACTTCGATCTGCCTCTACTGTACGTATCAGTTTCGCTGCATTAGCCGTAGAAGCCAAAGTGGCAGGAATAGTTTAACTTACACGTCACAATCCCTCTACAGATTTCAGCAAGGATTTTAAGGCAAACAAGCTCGGAGGTTGGTGTTACAATCCTTGGCATACTGTGCGGAAGACAGAGTGCTCTGATCCGTCTCAGCTTGCGAAAATTGTGGATCGTCCGTCCGGGATATTTGGTTGCACCTGTGGCTCAGGTGTAGGCTACGGCTACTCCAGGCTTCCTCTGGTGTTTCCTGCTTCTACCGCTGTTGGTGACATTGCTTTTGTCGGCGTAGTGTGTAGTGAAGTGATCGTGCTTGCAGTGGTCCTTGCTGCTCTGCTGCCGTGCTGCGGTTGTTGTGGCGGATGCATGCGCAGTTGCCCGTGGATGTGGCTTCCTCGGGGTGCAGACGATGCGGCGGTGAGCGTGTCTGGATGATCGGGGCTTCATGCTCCGCCTGCAGGAATGGGCTCCCGCTCTCAACCTGGATGCGCAACTTCAGATCCCATTAGCAGATCTCACGTTTTGGCTTGGTCTAAGTCTAGGTCCTCGCTGAACGTGTACATGTGTAGGTCCCGGTCCCAGTTTCAGGCCTCCTACTTGCAATCGCTCTGCAGTCCTGCTGTCCCCTCACAGTCCCTCAGCTCAGTCCCCTCCCCTCCCCCAAAGGAAGCAAAAGCAAAAGCAATGTGCGGAATCTGCCAAATGCTCTTGCCATGAGCCGTCACGGAGTGGAGCACGGCGTGGCCATGGCGGCCGTGGCGGCCCGACCGCCGCTGGGCGGCGGGCGGGTCAGCGGACGCTCTCAGCCCAGCTCAGACTTCGGGGGTCGGCCTGGTCACGTGTGTTTGCTGGACCAAGGTTCTGCTGTCTGCTGGAAGTGTCGCCGATTCCTTAATCCTTTTGAAACTGAGGTCTCTTCTTGCCTGTACTGGCCGTGTTGGCTGTTCCAGTGCTTCTCGGCCACAGTCATGCTTCGGCAGAAGATGAATGGATGAAATAACCGAATTGTTCGGGGTCAACTTCTTCGGTGCTCACGCGATTCACGCTTGCAGCCTTGCTTGCAGCCTTGCTATGCCTTGCTATGTGGGCCCTGCGCATGTGTGTCGCTGCCGTGCGTGCGACGGCACCCCTCGGTGGCTGGTGCCCTCTGTCCGCGAGTGAGTGCCAGGTGCAGCAACAAGAGGAAGATGAATTCCGGCTGAGCCTGAAAAGATCAGCCAAGGCATCAGAATTTCTTTGGCTATCTTTCGTCCGAAATACTTGGCTAGACGAGTCTGAGAGCAGACACTTTCACCTTCTAGAAATTATGCGGCAGCTGGACTGCCTCTTGACACTCGACTTCTGCCATGTGCACATGCCAGAGTTTGCCAGCAACTTCAACGATCTCTGTACCAGTTTCAAAAGGGCCCTGCACGTACTGGCAGAAATCCGTCCGATCTCTGACTCCGACGAGCTCTTGGCGATGGCGTTTGAGGTGCTGCCGGATCATCCATGCTTCGTGAATGATCTTGAGGAGAAAATCTATCCAGAGCTGCATGACCTCCTGCGGCACGCTGTTTATGTTGATGTCGGAGTTATCGACGACAGTTTCCCAATCGTTCGTGTCCCTCGTGCGACGGTGCTGCTGAGCCCGAGCAACATCTGCGCGAGAGAAGATCTGCTGTGGTGGTATGCGTCGCCACCTCTGGAGGACGTCATGGCTCAAGATGCCTTTCGGGCATTGACCAGTCCCAGCAGCTCAAAAGCACGCTGGCTGATCAACGTTGGAGCTGGAGACGGGGACTGCATCCACGATGCAATACGCCAGGACGGCCGATACCAACGTGGTCCTGAAGACGGTAACGATCCGGCCAGCTGCTTGCTTCTGGCTCTACCGGATCTGCGTGGAATTCTTTTTGAAGGCGATCATGAGGCCTACGAGACACTGCAACGCCTGCACCAACGTGACGGTGTGAAGTTAAAGCTCGAGCCTGCGACACCTCACAGCGTGCTGACAGCGGTGGAGGAGTTTCGGCACACAGAGATGGGGTATCCCGCCGCGGCTTCCGACCTGTTGCTAGCAAAGGTGGACGTGGACAACTGTGATTGCTGCTTTGTCGAGGCACTCCTCAATCAGCAGTCAGATCGAGAACCGTTGCTTCCGATGCTGATCCATGTCGAGGTCCACTCCTTTATTCCACCACCTATTGTTTTCAGACCTCTCAATTTCACAGAAGGTGTTGGCGACTCGCTCTTGGAGCTTGGCCAGGAAAAGGGGCGCAGAGGGCATTTTCTTCACTGCTCTCTTTCGGCTTTCACCGAGATCCTTTTTCCGTTGGGCTACCAGTTGGGGCAGCTCATTGGCTTTGATGCTGTATTTATCCACAGGAACGCGATGGCAAGAAGCGTTCGTGTAGACGCCCACGATGTTTTGCATGGAAGTCGGGTGGAAGCTTTATGGTATGGGTGTCACTTTTGTCACCCACTCCGTGTTGCCAGCCCAGTAGATGCACACTACTTCACTGAGTTTCGTTACGACTACAGGCGCTGGAATGACCCAGAGGTCTCAGCATCTGTTCGCATAGAGGAGATACGCAGTTACTTGGATTTGTGGAAGGTGCCACGGTCGACCTACGCTCTCTACGTCGCCAGCGCAGGATAATGCAGCCAGTCCTGTAGTCCGGGTCAACCCTTTCCCCAAGAAAAGGGGCGGACTGCACATGGGTATGCCCCCACCCAGCTCCCAGCAATGCAAGGTTTCTGAGAGCACGGGGATCAGGGAGTAGGGTTTAGGAGCTCCTCGTGTGGCTTTCTTCGTTCGGGTTGTGGTTGAGGTCGGTGCAAAGGACCAGAGGTGGACTTTCCTGTTCTTCGGTTCTCTCGGGACTAGATTCGGGATGCGCCGGTAGGCCGTAGCCGCTAGCCGCAGCCAAAGTATTTCTGCTGTTCTCCGAAGGTTGGGCTTCCAGCGCCTTGGCCGCCTGGGTCTGTCTTTCTCGCGGGGACCTCGAGTTTCACTTCGAGCGGCCGAGGCTGGGCTGTTGCCGTTCGACTCCGCAGTAGTTTAGTTAGTTTGGCTCCGCCAGCCCTGCGCCTATTGTTAGGGTGAAATGGGGTGATGAGTGCCGAACCATCCAAGACACTGTAGGCCTGTAGGTTGTTGAGTATTCTGGAGGCAATGATCCGTGTCACCGTTTTTGCGTGTGTGTGTACTTTCCTCGCTCATGGCACCACATGGTTGCACTCAATTGACCTTTTTGGGTTTAGGGGTTTGAAGAAGTGCAGGGGGCCATGGCAGTTTCCCTAACAGTGACTAGAAGGGAAGCTGGACCCAGTTTCCTGTACCTGCAAAGCAGGCCAGGCTCCTGAGCCGGCAAGCTTTGCCGCTGCACTTGGGTCTTGGGTTCGTGGCTTGTGTCCTATGTGACCAACTTCGTCGATCGTGAGGACAACCCCCAGACTAGGCAGTAGAAACCCCAAATTCCCGCATCGTACTTGCCCAGGGAAGCGGCCCTTCGCCAGAGGCCAGGTGCACGCACATTTGGGTCCTGGGCGTGGCAGCTCTAGAGTTAAGGCTGGTGCCATGCACAGATTGAGATTCCTCGCGGAGCACAGGCATGGCGCGACTTCCGGGCCCAGCTCATCGCCCGCGAGGAGATGAACAATAATCTTGAGCATGCCGCCCTGCAGTCTAGAGACTTGTGGATGTACAAGCTGGCTTTCTCTGCTTTTCGTTTTGCCTCTTGGGGCCCCGTCGCCTCGTGTAAGTTCAGAAGGAGTGATTCTTCTCGAGCATCGGAGACGGCTTGGATCTAAAGAAGCGACAGGTTCCAGCACTTCTGCAGGCTGTCTTAACCTAACTCTGTAGTTGCCTTGCTAGGAGGCGGAAGCTACTGGTCGTGAGAAGCGAACCGTGGCCCCAAAGAATGCGCAGCTCTTGCGCAGTCAGAGTGAGGACGACAGAAGTGCTCATGTCCCGACTGCAGCTTTGCTGCTTTGATTCGCTTGAAGCAGCTGCTAGAGTCTAGAGTGATGCTGGTAGCGGTGGCGAGGAGGCGAGGAGGGGGAGGTCCCGAATTGTGCTCGAGTGTTGGGACATGTTTGGGACACGAATCTCCTGCAGGAGCTTTGGAATGCTGCTTGGCAGATCCACACTTTAGCTTCAGAGCTGCCTTGAGTGTTGACCTGGCGGATGCATCGGCTGGTTGGCCCAAACCCCTTTTCAAAACATCGTAGCTTCCACCCCATTTAAAGAAGCGCGGTAGCCCAATCCAAGGAGTACATGAATGGTGCCTGGGCGCACGTTGCTCCGGTGGAGGCCATTACGCCCGTTGTAATGTAGTTGCACATGCCCGAATGTGCAGGATCATCGTCAGCTTGATCCCCCAACGGTTTCGTAGATGGACAACCTCAGAGGGGCACCGGTGGACTGAACGTAAACAGCGTTGCAGCTGGGAGCCAGGTAGGCGGACTGCTCTGCCGCAGCCCACTTCCTGCCCAGATCACCTGGTTGATGCGCCAGGCAGCACGGAAGCACACTAAACTCGGCGAGTGCATCAACATGCAATGCGTGCAACGAACTTTGCTCCTGAGAACAGCAGCGATTTCGTCTGGGCTCGACGGCTCCGAGAGCGAATCCTTCAGGAGCTGCCGGAGGCAGGGCATGTCACAGAGCATGTAGGCAAGTGTAGGCATGAGAGCATCAGGACAAAGATGCTATTGTTTTGATCTCGACTCTGATTACATGCTCGTCCATGCTGTCTGAATTTCGCAGCCTAGACAACGTCTGCGAGATTCTGCAAGGTTTCCGGTCGGCAACCTGAGGACTGGCAAGTTTCGGTGGCATCGAAAAGTCTTTCGCTGGTCATCCATCACATAAAGTCATCCATGAGCAGCAGCGTTACCATCTACACCAGGAGCTCTTTGAGACCTGGTCGCAAAACACGATGTTCTGCACCTTTGCTGCAGAGATGCCGTATCAGTGCGTGGCTTATGTTCGCCACGACACTTCAGGATAGGTCCTGGTGCAAAGCCAAAGGCCGCGAGAGACGAACGAGAGCCTGAGGGAAGAGCTTGCCCGCAGAGATCCTGCTGAGGTTACAAGGTAGCTGACAAGCTGACAGAAACGGACCCTTGGAAGAAATACTGGTAGTGAGCAAAACCTCTCGAGGACCAAGCCTGGCAGCCAGAGCCATCTTTCACCTTCGAATCTTCCGGAGCGAGGATTGCACGAATGACCATTGGCGCTGTTCAAGAGAGATTGCAGCCTTCCTTTATTGTTTGATTGGATGAATCCGTGCTAGAGGCTCTGATGGAAATAGCTGCCAGCGCAAAGCAGCGTGGTAGCTTGGAGATCACTGGTTGAGTCGTGCTGTACACGGTCGTCTCGTCACTGATTTGAGAAATGAGGAATTGACATGCGTTCTCTGGATGAAGCAGTGGCTTGGCAGGCAAGGGGCAAGCAAGAGGCACGAGACACTAGGTGTTTTCACAAGTTTAGCGCTTTCAAACTTTCAACATCCGGCGGCCCCACTGCCCCTGTGGCAGGATACGAGTAGCCGACTGCATTGCTTCACTTGCGGCTCTTTGCGCCCTTCTAGCCAAGGGCCGTGAGCTGGTGATGCTGTACGGAAGCATGGACGCGGTTTTGTTGGCATTTCGGATCACATGCTGTCCGTACATTCGCGTAGTTTTTGACCTTCACCGCTGGTTGACTTCGGGCGAGACAAGGGACGACTAAAGTGTACAATCTCTCAACATGACTTCGATGGACTTACTGAGACGACCTGGACATCGGGCGACACTGCTGACATGAAGTTAACACCAGGCACTGCCCTTCAGTTCAGTGGACATATGGGGCAGGAGCGCACCTGGCAGTCGGTGTGCCTCGTCCTCCGCGCCGCTTCCACCAGTTGCGCTGCAGAGGCGAGGTGCTGGTGTGTCTCGATTTTTCTGCAATCTGGTCGCGGCTCCAACTCGCATCGAAATTGCTGGACTCTGTGAAGTCGAGTGATGTCAAAAGTTGGAAGTCAGCTATTGCATTCCGATGCCCGGTCAGGCCGTCGCCATAAATCGTCCATTCGCCAGGTGCAGCTTTCAAGCGCTATGCTAAACCGTTTTTGGCCAAAAACGTCGGTAAGCCCATCTCCAGGGACCGAGCCTTGCAAGTACAGAAGCCTTCTGCAAGCTCGCGCAGTCAGATGCGTTTTGTGCTCGTGCTGTTCTGATGTTTGAGAACCGCGCTTTGCAACGAGTCGCAGCGTCTTCCATGGATACGTTCTTGGGACCTGAGACCTGACCTGGTCGAGGTCAGTGAACAACGAATTGGCGCAGTTCCTCCTCTTCGGTTCCCGGCCTGCTGAAGGCGAAGAGGACCGGCAGAGTCGAATGGCTTATCATCGTCATCGTTGGTATCATCAACACGCACAACATGATCCCAATTTCCCTGATGCTCGTCATGCTCTTCTTATCATCGTTCTCATCAGCAGCGGCACTACAACATCAGCACTGATGGCAGCATCTGATCCCACAGAACTACCGTGACTGCCGTGGGGGGAAGACATGTTGCTCTTTGCCAATGCCCTGTGCTGCCTTGTTGAAGTTCGCAACATGCTAAAGCAATCACGACGAAAGATGAGTATGATCATGATGATGGCGATGTCGACGATGATTGATGAAAGATGGTGGGGTGCAACAAGTCCTCACCCTTTCTTACGTTCGGCATGTGCCGCTTCTTGGTCAGTGCAATAATTTTGACTGTTGGAGGTCATCGAACTTCTATTTGCCAGTTGCGGTCGTCGGCGTCAATGCGTGTCGGTGTCGGTAATCTCAACTGCTAGAAAGTATGAGTAGGTCTGACATCGTCTTGCAGGAGCAGAGGCTTCAGTACCGCTTTCTCGAAGTTGGGACCTCAGGGGACAGGTCGGGTGTTGGTAGGATGCTGTCTTTTTGTGCAGCTCAAGTGTCGACCGATGCTAGAAGGACTGGAAGATTCAACATGGGCCGTGTGGGAGCAACATAAGACTTTTTCGGCGCATGTACATATGCCTATGAAGAGGCCCCAAGTGTGCTTCTCATGAGAAGAACGATTCCTGGAAGCAGAAGCGTAACCTCCAAAAAAAGAAATAAAGAACCGTATGCGGCTTCGAGGCCTTGTTTGGACAATGTTGCCTTCAACACAAAATGTCCCACGAAAGATCAATCGCGGGCTGTTTCTGCCCGCGGAAGGCGGACACATGCTTTGGGGGTGGGAGGTGCTGTGAGCTCGACAGCATGCGCAGATCCTGTGTTGGTGCATATTTGAATTGCCCTCAGAATGTTCACACGGATTGTGCAGAATCTAGAACTTCCGTTTTTTCTGAAGTTGTCCGTTGCCTAGAAGTAACTTTCGGAATCTTTACAGAATCCTTTGCCCAGCCCAGGCTTTCGGCGACAAGGCTGCAGTTTACGTTGGCGGTCCGGAGATGCAGAGTGGACCAGGATTGGGATTTAGTTTTAACCAGGTTCGGCCTGAGGCGCCCCGGCGTTCTCTGGAAGCTTCAAAGTACGGAGGATGACGGAGGCAGAATTCCCAAGGAGGGGAATGCTTCAGGGTTGTTGGATGAAGCTTTCCACTAGCCGTGCTGCGGGCCCTCATGGAGGACTTCTGATCCACGGCTTTGAGCTCGAAGGGTCATCGGAGCTGGCACCGGGAACTCGCATCTACCAAGGAGGCGGAGTCGGGGTTTCTTCGATGGGCATTTCTGGGTGCAGTAACTTCTAGTGCCCAGAGCTGGTTCTTGCGTCGAGGATGTGCCCTCTGTTGAACTATCCCTGAATCCTCCATGTCTCTTGACGCTTTTTACGCGATGACGAAAGCTACTCGTAAAGCTGCAGTTTACTCAACGCCTGCGCTAGCAGTCTGCTTCCTGGTAGGTGTCGAGGCTGCTATCGACGGGATACTTGCTGGAAGGTGGCCCCAAGTTCATTCTTGTCCTTGTCAATGTCCTCTCGTGCTATCATGCTTCTGGTTGTTGCCGCACTGTTCGGAAAACTTCCTATTCAGCAGCCTCTCCCTGCCTCATCTTGTGCCCTTGGGCTTGAAGTCAATGTCCAAAGTGACAGTGATGAAGGGTGATTCGGACATGTCTGATTCTGGGACGCAGAGCCTGTATGGCCACACATGTACCCTTCGTTCGTCCCACTCTCGACCCTCTTAGAGCCTTTGCAGAGCCCTGTCACCAGGTACTCCCCTTTAGATTTCCGGTGGTTCGTTGGCCGACACCTGCCGCATGGCTTGCAATCCCGCGTTAAGCTCGCGAGGCCTGCGATCCTTAAACCTAAACATCAAAACCGAGGGACCTGCGCACGGATGACTTCGCATGGATCTCCATGGCTTCTGCACGGCCGTTGACGTTGAAGTGGCTGGCCGCATAAACGTCCTTTTGTCCCTACATGGCTGAGAGTCTAAGGCCATCTAGATGTCGGCACGCCATGTTTCCGGAGCTTCTGGTTTTCTTTTGTCTGTCTTTCTGCCTGTCCGTCTGTCTGTCTATTCTCACTCGCTCGCTCGCACGGGAAGCATGCCAAGCAGTCAGCTCTGCATCCCTCAAAGATCTTTTCTCTCGCTTCAGCTCCAAGCCTGAGCTGGATTACAGCGACACGTTGAGCAGCCTGAGTCTGTCTTCTTCCAAGCTTGCAACTATTTGCAATCCTTGTGGTGTTGGCTGATGTCCTCTGGCATTCGTGCACAACGAAGGCAATGCCTGGGTCTGCCGAAGCCGCTGTGGCACGAGGCTGTGGGGGCACTGTCTCGAAGGAAGCTTGTTTTGCGAATGGCATAGAGTTTCCGGCTGAGAGGATGAGGATAGTGCCAAGATGTGGATTGCATCCCACGATGCATAGCGACCCGAGGAGAGCATGGATCTGCCTAGGAAAGGTGTAGTTGAAGTTGTGCTCCCAGTTTCTTGGATGCAGGTTTTTCCGAATGAAGCAGGCCACTAAGCGGCCTGTCATCCACTCGTTGTCCACGTCAAGAAGCCGCGCAGAATCCAGCTTCAGCAGCCTCGTGACGAAAATGTATGGAAACAGGAACCGACAAGACTTCACGAAGGGAGTCCGCAACGCGGCTCTTGGAAGCGATCGGAGAGCCATGCCAAAACACACATTATTACTACCATTACGCTCCAGCGCGAGTTGATGGCAAAGTTTGCGACTAGTGCTTCGATTGGTTCTCGCTGGGGCTCATGAGAAGCTGAAGCTGGAGCGAGTCAAGGAGTGATTCTGAAAGATGACAGAGCTCTGCTCAGGCATTCAGATGTTGTCATTGCACCTGTGCACAGGTGATGGAGCTCTGCGGTGGGGAGTGCCGCAGCTGAAACAAGTTTGTCTTGTATACCCGCAGATCGAAGCATTGACATTGGATACGGTTAAAGCCAATCTTCTAGAGGTCCGGTTTCTTTCTTCTGTGACTGTTAGTGCGAAGGTCGTCCGGGTAAGAGCATGCTGTGAAGACAGTTTATGCCAACCATGCTGGATGCCAGAAAAGGGCCTTGGCTCCAGCTCGCGTTGACTCTGTGTGGGATGAACGGACCTCATTTTACTTGGGGACACTTGTTCGTCACGATGCCTTCGAGCACGTGTGACTCATTTCCCCAGATGTCTCCAAACGCCAAACCTTTTGCTGCGGTCTCGGCTGTTCTCTCTCAAACATTAACTTTGCTCAAGCCAAAATGCATGACAGGTACTCCGATCTGAGCCGTGTGGAGCTGGTGCAGCGTGCAGACTTGGACGAGGAGTGTTGCGGAAGTTCTTTTGTCCGGAACTTGCGATGTGCTCTCGTTTCGAACTCGGATCAGTCAGTGCATAAATCATCTCTTGCTGCCAGGACGTCCGAAATGGCGACGAAGAAGACGATTCCAGAAGTGTCTAGCGCGCGCCTCCAAAACAAAAGCTCGCAACTCCTGCCCTACACAGCAGGTAGAAGCTGGACTAGTCAGTCAGAAGTTTCCTTTGGGTAGCTCTTGGACGGTAGCCCAGCAAGCACCGCAAAAGGACGCCCAAGCCTTTCAAGACATAAAGACATGCCAGATGCTCTGCGTGCTGGCCGGCAGCGATCGCAAAATAATCGCCGGCAAAGCAACACGGTCAGGACCGCGGGATGAGAAAGAGCAGCAGCGTGATTCTTGTTTTGCGACAATCTGCAGCGGCAGCTGCAGGACAGTCGCTGACTTGATGCGTAATTGGCGCACCTACGGCGCGGAGGACTTGCGTGGGAGCTTTTCGGGCTGAGACCGAGCGAAACAGCGAAAGTCCCCACCGGAGGATACGAAGGCGAAGGACCAGGAGCTGAGCGAGGGGCGGCATCTGCTGCAGGCCAGCGAGCAAGGCGCCGCACCCCTTTCGCTGGTCCGGAAGAGAGCTTTGCAGTGAATATTTTTTGGGTCTTCGCTTCGAACTTCCGACCACGTTTGCGGCGCAAGGCGCATCAAGGACGTTAACAGTTGCCGCAGTATAGTGCTGCAAAGAAACACTGATTTGGGCCCTGCGACTCCTACGAACTCTGCAGCGCTGCGAGTCCTACGAACTCTGCAGCCCTAGAGATCAGATTCCTGAAACCCGGCACCGCGAGGTTCGGACTTCGCCCTTCACAGCAAGGTGCTTTCAGGTCCAACGAGTCCGAAGTCGAGAGCTTTGCATGCTTTGTGAAGATGCTTGCTCAGACCTTCGCAGCATGGAGCAATCGTTCTGGCCTGGGAAAGACACAAAAGCAATGACTCCATCAGACTGGTCAGGACTGGGAGCTCTTGGAGAACGCCTGGATCTCAGACTCTCGAATCATTCTCTGTTGCACAGGCGCTTACAGGCTCGTTCTCAACCCTCCCCCTTCGGGAAACGGCCGGATCTGGGCGGGCAAGGTCTGCATGACGAGCTGGATCTGACTTTTAAGGACGGGCTCGGCTTCCAAATCCCAGTTTGTTGTTGTCGTCGATTCCAATTCCCTTCTTCAGGCTAAGCCTTCAGTGACCCAGTTCGATCGAAGATCGCACGTTGATAGTGTTTCGCCTACACGGTAGAATGCCTTTACGTTCATCGTATAAAGGACCGGGAAGCCTGCTGCCTTGCTCTGTTGCTAGATTCTGATGTGGCCAGACATGTTTCTTCCAGCATAAACGAGGAAACACGCCAAGTGGAGCCTTATGGCGCAGCTCTAAGTGAGTTCGGCGTTTCTTGGTTCGGGGGAGTCCGACAGCGGTTCTGGACACGCAGCCGCAATGTACTCCTGTCGGTGCCGCTGCAGAGAATGACTAGTGCTGGCGCAGGTTTCAATACATTCGCAAGCAGACCGCCAGGTGAAGTCGCACAGAAAGTCGACAACTGGAGACACACGTAGTATGCTCAAAGGCACAGACAGCACGATCTGGACAGCACCAAAGACAAAATCACCAGGGGCACTGTCTGTAAGTGCATTAATCTGTTGGTGTTTTCTGGATGTCATACAGCGGGAGAAGGTCAAGAAAGGAAGGCCTGCGCCCCAAACGGGCCCAACCACGGAATGTACCAATGCAGACTTTAACGACAACGACGAGCAATGCTCTAGACCCATGCAGTGCACGGTCTCGCTTGTGAAAGCCATGCGCCAGATCGCGCATGATCAAATGCTAAGTGCCGTCGAAAGCGGAGACGAGAAAAATCAGGTCATCGCTTTGCAGTTTCTGCGTCGGGTTGGCAGCAGATGCGAAGATCCGACAAATTGAGCTGCGTCCTACGAAGGATAGATTTTGGAAGGTTTCCTCAGTGTGTAAAGTGCTTTTGATCATGCTGCTCACCAACGATCGTAAACCTCCTCAGATTGGGACTCTACCAACGCCGTTGGGGACGCCGAACTCGAAGCAGCTGCTGGAGCCCCAAACATCGAACCATGAGAGGATCGTGTCCCCTGTGTGACGCAGGTCCGCACGGGCGAGGAGGTTACGATATCGTCAGCGACCCCAGACCTGAGATTGAGATGTGCTTCGGGCGATTGCTACTAGAAGATTGCCCGGAGGATCCCTGAGGCATGTGAGAATGCTTGGCATGAAACTGGACAGTAACAGCAGACGTGGCAGCCAAATGAACTCGCGAACAACACATTGCAGACGGCACAAGTCAGCTACTTGGAGGCCGTGGTGCCTGTACTCCTAGGCTGAAGGCATCGAAAGGCAAGACACCACTCTTCGAGAACAGCCCAGTGCCAGGTTGGAGATGTTGGGCACCGTGCGCACGCAGTACGGAAAGGCGCAGACTGGGGGCCCGCCTTCCGTAATCTTGCCTTCCGGAGCATGAGCAAGCTATTTGTCGCTGTCTCTTGTGCGTTCGTTCCCATAGCTGTTAGTGACGTGCGGGTGGTCAGCGAATCCTTGAAGCCATGGCATTTCGGGACGAGATTTGTGCCGACGTGGGTGCCAAAGCTGCATCATGACAAAGCTGTCAGCTGAATCCATTTCCCAGCGATTCGGTACGAGCATCAATGTGCAAAGACTCAAACGACATTTTTGCACATGGACACTTCTGACGTCTTGTGAAGGATCATGAAGCCTTGGTACGCTGCTGTCTGCTGTTGTTTTATTTTGGATTCACTCCTCCCCTCGCGATGATGATGATGTTGATGATAGTTGGTGATGATGATGATGATGGCACTTTTTGACGGTTGTAGTGGTGGTGGCGATGATGGCCATGATGATGTCGCGATGATGATGCTGATCGTGCCTCTGCTGCTGCCGGTGATGACGATGATGATTATGATGGTGGTAGTGGTGACTATACGCTGGCAACACTACCAGTACTAATGGTTATCTAAAGTTTCTGGCGCAGATATGTCCTTTGCACAGAGCTAAATTCCCAAATCCCCTCTAAGTTCTGAAATGCTGTGGGCCTTACTCAGTTGATGGACAGGCATCGACAAAAAGAACAGAACGCCAGCCAAAAGTACCACAAACACATGCTGCACTAAGCGTGGCCTCCAACCTTCACCGGATTGCAACAGCCATCAAGAGCTGTGGGTGGTAAACCGCCCCCAAAATCAGTTCCACGCCCAGATTTGCGACAACAGTTGCCGAAGGTTTAGGGGTTTAGGGGTTTAGCATGAAAGACTTGATTACACAAAATCACGGGAGATGTTGGAATATCTTTCTTGCTCGGGCCTGAGACTGGAAACCAGCTTGAAACATGCTGCGGACATTGCTGCATCAGCAGCCGAGGATTGCCGACTCACCTTCCGTTCGATCAGGGCGTGCTTTCTCCACACCTGCCAGTGAAAAGCAACGCCATCTCATATGCGCCCTGGTGGGTGCCTGAGAGTAGCAACGAGCACCTTGGAAATCGTGGAAGCTTTGTCTTCTCAGAGAGCGCCCGGCCAGAACTCCTGGCATCCAAGTTCCGTGTTGCCCTGAGCCTCTTGACCGACCCTCTGTTGCCTCTCGTGGCGCCACTGCCGCCTTTGCCCCTGCCAGCTCCGACCTTGAGGGTGCCAGCACCGGCTTGGACACCGCAGCCGCAGCCGGCTGCCGTCGTGATCCCCCAGCAACATGAGCTCTCTGAGCCGGAGAAGATGAATGGGCCAGTGCTCGACACAGCTCTGAGTCTGAGCTCACCTCGTCGGGTCGCGAAGCAGCCGAAGCGTGGTGCAAGACGGAGCTCCATGAAGAGCGTGAAGAAGGCTTCGGACTTCACTTTCACGGTGGTCTTCACAGGCTACGATCACGATGCTCAGCTGAGTCACGGTAATTCGGAGTGTACACAGCCTCTGAGTAGCTGGCATGATTCTGATTCTCATATCTCATGGCCGTGGCATGACATGCTTTGAACACATGACACTGATGCATGATGAGTGAGTTCGGATGCATCAGGAGAAGCATGCTGAGTTTGAGCTGGTTCCGCGATTGATTGGCAAGCGCGGCTGCAACATGTTGCCTATCCAGAACATCGGGGCAGCCGCCCGTGTGTGTGGGCGAGGTGCGAGAATAAGGTGAAGCAAAAAAGAAAGCAGCTGGGTTGTTGTCTGACATTTTAGCAACGAACGACTGGCAGGCAGTGGCTACAAGGAAGGCCATACTTCTGATGGGCAAACCGTTGCGAGAGACGAGACACTCCAGCTTGCCGTGGCCTGCCGCACGCAGCATGGCATGAAGTCTAGCCCAGCCGAATGCCTGCGCAAAGAAACGGGGACGGGTTGTGCGTGCTTCGTTGAACTGGAGGGTCCAATGTGCAAGCCATTTCTCTTGGGTCGCTTCCTCATATTGTGGCCCAGGTGACCCACGAGACTGTGTGATGCAACTCATAGAGCCTTCTGAGTTGAAGCTGAAGCAAACAGGGCGGTGCCTTCCAATAGCTATCAGGAGCGAGATGCACGAGGCAGCCCTTCGTCTTGTCCAGCCTCTTCTCAATGACCTCTCGCATCACTTCCGTCGTTTCTGCCGCACCTCGGCGATGGACTACTTTGGACTTCTGCGGTCTGCTTGCTGGAAGTGTGCTGGTGGAGAGCGTTCCGTGGAACTGGCAGTGTTAACTGACAAAGCCAAGCTCACACATTCCTAGTTTTGAAGAGATGTGGTCATCCTTTGCGCTGGCAGGAAAGAAAGGACTCGAGTGCCCCGACCTGTACATCCTGGCTGCCAAACAGGCTCGGCATGCCAAGCCGACGGACCAGAACGACAACGAGAGAGGGAGCCTGAAAGGAAGAGAGATATCGATTGCAGTTGTACTGGGGCAAGGGGCGTTTGTCCTTCATACCGCATGAATGTTTGAACAAAACAGGGAGGCTTAACCCACAACGAACTTAGGCGATGGTTACCTGTTGCAGCCTGTAACAGTCTGGAGTCTTATCTCAAGTACTTAATTGCCAGCCTGCTTGCTGGCTCCAAAGCCTCAGCGTACCGCAGCCCGGACGGCCGTTTTGGGTACGGTCCAGGTGTGGCTGAGCGCTGTTACATCCATGCCCGAGAAAATGTCGTCCAAGCATCCACAACGGCCCTTGCCCCGCCGCCAAAGCACCCTGAAGCCTCATATTTTTGAAGGTCAGAGCAAAATAACCCTCAATCCCTTAAGTCTGGGCTTAGGGCCCGAGTGAACTGCTATAGCCGACAAAGCCAAAGCTCACACGCCTCTAGCGTGGTTGAATCTAGTGGTACCAGGTGGCAGTGCAGACAAAACTGTGTCGTTCGTTGCGGAAAACCGAGCTGCCGTTGTGAAGGTTCTTGGTTTTGGCAGCTGCTTCTGATGCTATCAAAACGCCTTGGTGAGTCTTTTAGCGTTTGTTGTTGTGCTCGTGCTGGAACTTGTGGTGCTAGTAGCCGTGGCAGTGGCGTTGGTGCGGTTGTTTCGACCGATGGCTGCTCGTGCTTGCGCGGTGTTCCCCTGTGAGGCTCCCTGCCTGCCTTGCTTGGACAGCGGCAGCATCGCCGGAAGGTGTGAGTCGTGCCGTTTGCAGATGGCAGATGTCGTATCTGGGCAAGCAAGGGTCATAAGTCATGACTCATTGCCTTTATTATTCGCAGAGTATCACACATCAGGGCAGAAAGAGCTTAAGCAACGTGTCTGCGATCACCATGAACCCCCATCCGAACCTCTCTAGCTGCTGAGGCTAAGCTCCGTCATGAGCTGAGCAGGGTGGTCCTCTGACATGCCAGTTGGTGCATGCATGGGTTTATTATCGGGTGCTCCGGGTCTTTCGCGCGGTGACATACCCAAAGTAAGAACAGATCCAGCTTCAACTTGTCTACCGTGCCTTGATCCCAGCCCCATGAAGCATGTCGACCTGACAGCGCCCATCTGCGGTCGGGTGCTTGCATGATTGTGAATTCTGTACGCATGCCATACGGGGACAATGCCTGAATGCGCAAGTTGGATCAAGGATCTTCGTCAGATGCTGGCACCAACCTTCTTACAGCACTTCTGCTTCCCCTACTTGCTAAATACGCTGCCAATGATTGGTACTTCGTGTGTGGGTTCTGATCCAACTTGGTCTTTGGCCTTTCGCCGGTACAGGACCATTGCGGAATGGCTGGGGCAGAATCTGCAGTCTTGCACGGCATAGCGTGCATGGCCTCCATGCGTTGCATATCATTGCATCTTTGCCCAGTGGATCCAGAATCCCGTCCCTCCGATTGTCTGATGCCACAGAGAGTTGTCTGCGCCTCTTTGAGGGAGATCCGCTGGTGCACGCGGAGAGGACGCCCTTGCAGGGAGCCGCAGAGTTGCGCCTCCTCTGGTGATAGAGTTGAGGAGTCCATCTGCACGATTCCCGGGCGACTCTCCAGGCACAATTTTTTGAATAGCCACGTCCGAGCATGCCGTTGGACACACACACACACACATGCAAATACACAAGTGAGTGGCTTGGACTTTTGTGTGCAAGAGCCCAGGGCTTGATAGCCTCAATGCACTGCTCGCTCTCGTGGCTATATAATGTATAGAAGTTGCCTGAGCATGGGCCCATAGGACTTCCATGGGCATGGCTTGCTTTGAGCAAGCACTGCTTTCTTGCTGTCGCTTGCGGTGCCAGAGGTGCGCGGCAGTCTAGCATCAGTTTTTCAAGCAAATAGTGTGGGCAACAGCGCCTAAAGGCACAAACTCGAAGTGACACTGACCTGACTGGGCGTGCCTCCACAGATTTTGAGTCCATGCCCCGCGTTCGGGGTTGACAACAAGCCGGATTAATCACGCGTTCAGTCAGAGTTCCCAGCTGTAAGGGTGCGCGTGTGGTAGATGAGTGCAGAGTCCTTTCCAGCATGGGTGCACGAAGCCAGCAGCCGATGTTTTAACATGATCAACATGAAGGTATGTTTGCACTGGCTGCTAGAGGCCCATAGGCACACGAAGACGGCTTTGTCCCGTTAAACAAACCTGCGCAAATCGACGACAGCAGCAGTCGAATGCAACCTTTCAGATCCTTTCAACACGTTGCAAGATCCAGGAAGGTGGCTAGGCTAACGGTCCTTTACCAGCCTGAAAACGTGGGGCCTGGGCGCCTGGACGATGTATACGGCACCACAGCGCAGCACGTCGGCCAGTTGCTGCGGTGACAGGCCTCAGCAAGGTCTTTGGACGAATTCAGATCTCCATACACTCCCAAGAGGTTTTGCAGATCGGCTTCGCAGGCTTAGATCTCCTCTGAAGCCTCAGATCTGCGAAACCTTCCCTCCGTTCAGCGGGGTTTGTGCTGCTTGATGTTGCATACGATGCCGAAGCACTGTTCTACCACATCCGGGATGTTCGTACTTCATCAAGCTGTAGGAGTGCACAGGACTCCAGCCCCATGTGCCGTGTCTTGCTCGCACCTGCCAGCGGCTCTTTGGGAGATGACTCATTCTAGAAAGCCTCAGTGGCTGGGCCACGTTGCTGCAAGTCACCTCCCAAGCTTTCAATGAGGCAGAGATGATTCGAGCAAAGGGTTTTTCTTTAAGTTTTGGCCATTCGTTGCTAGGCCCTGTAACAAGCACTGTCGCAACTGTGTCAAAAAAGAGCCGCTTCTTGCTGGTCGAGCCCCAAGCCTCACAGCAAGCCTCACCGGCGCGTGGAAGCTTTACTTGTCTCATGTCAGGCACATTCCGTCCTGCTGCGTGCACCATGGGTCGGGGTCTCGAGCAGCCTCTATTATCCGGCCAAGAAGAGAGAACTGTGTGCACTTGTACGCAGGCAATAATCAATAATCGCCTTGGACGTCTTCTGCATGTAACGACAGAGCTGAATAGCTGAATATACCTTCGAACTTGTGCCTCAAGCCAGATACCTGCTGGCAATGGCCCATGACTTCCAAAATCAGCTTGACTGCGGGATTCTTTTTCCTTGATGCCTTGCTCGTAATTTCCATGGAAGCCAGAGCGACAGCAAGTCGCTGCCTGCTTCTGAAGGCCTTCGTGCTGGGCTGAGGAGAAGCGAGGGCCAGGAGCTAGACAAGCAAAAGTGTCGTCTCTGCCAGAGAGGCGCTTAGTAGCTCCGCTGTGCTCATGCCAGTGGGATGTTGAAGACTTTGGATTCCGTCGGTTTCTGGACTGGGCTGAAGAGGGTTCCGTGTCGGAGCCAGTAACTGGATCTGATTAATCCCGGAAGTCACAACCGCCGGCTTCAAAGATAGGATCCACCCCCAACTCTGGCCTGTGTTTGTTCTGGATGTAGGAGGAGTCGGTGGCTCCAGTGCTTCCAGTTTCCCTGCCGCCAAGGCGCTCAGACCGAAGAACCCACTGCTGCCGGAGCTCCGTGCGAGCGCCAGCTTCTGGGGCCGCTGGGGCAAGTACAGCGTTTTCCTCTCTCTCTCTCTTCGATTTGTAGTGTGCCACTCTGGAGCGATCCTGCCATAGCTCACGGGCTCGACCTTACCCAAGAGCTGCCCGGCTGCGTGGATCTGCACAATGTGACTCGCAAGCACTCAGTGCATTTGCAGCTTCTCAGTCCATCTCGATTGTTACACTTCATGTTGGTCTCTCGCTCATTCCGGAGTTGCGCGGGATTCGCTAAGCTAAGAGACACCTTGACAGGTCCCGATTACTCATGAAAGCCAGTGCACTGAATCCTTAAGAACTCCAGTCAGGCGACGTGCCTGGTGGATCCTTGCTGCCACATTGCCTGTTGCGCTGGCTGATTGCAGCGGCGAGGGTTGTGCAGGGGCCTCAAGCAAGGACACCTTTGATCTTCGACAATGGCTTTCATTGCCGTCTGTGAATGAGCAACTCCGAAGCCCAAATCGATTGTGATAGCGTCCAGCTTATCTGAACTCTCGTAGTTCTCTGCATCAGGCCGCTGATGCTCTGGATGTGGCTTCACTCATCCAGACTCTCTCCTGAATGTCAGCAGGAGCATAGTTGGGCAGGCGACCCATCGCAGGCAATCCGCCAAATTTCATTGAAGGCTGTCTTTCCATGCGACAATTTTTTTGAAGCATTGCGAAGCTGGCTGCTTCTGTTCATGTTGGGAACCCACGACGAGACATCAGCACGTCGGGCCGACATGGGCCGACATCGATTTCTTGTGCTGTGCCAATTTCGCAGCTAAGGACGTTGACGGCTCAGAAGGTTGCTCGATGACGTTGAGATTTGTGTGATGGCGACATTGGTGAAAGCTTGTGTGGAGTCGACCACGATGGGGCTCCTTCCTGCAAGGCGGATGCAGATGAAGGTAGCCGTGCACTCCAAAAGCTGCTGGGCTGAGCCATGTTATTCGGCCCTGCATGCTTGCATAGTGTTGAGGATGTGAGTTCCAGCCCCGAGTTTGCTGGTCTACCCGTCAGGACCGACTCGACCGACCGACATTCGAAGGCGCGGGCAGGTCGTGATCTCGTTCCTTTAGATCCTGTCACGGCTTGTTGCAGGTGTTGTCAATCCAGACGGAGGCCACCATTGAAAGCATCGCGCAAACGTGGTCCTGCAGTAGCAGCTTGGCATAGAATTGGGCTAAATGATGCAGCGTCTCTGACAGACCGAACAGGGCAGGAAACACATGCTAAATACCAGAAGGGGACGAGTAGTCCGCTTCTGTTGACTTCGATGGTGCTCCAGGCACGGTCCAGAACATGAGTCGAGGGAGACTTGGCTCAAAGCACAACCTTAACCACACTTTGCTGAAGCGAGGGATTTGTTGTGTGGAGGATCAATATCGGAAACGTGTACGATTACGACCAGGGCAACCGCGACCCCGCGGTCGTCAAACAGCAAGTCAAATGGGCTCTCGACGAAGGACTGCAACCAACGCGCAATTGAGTTCTGGATTTGTGTTGAGGATAAGCTTTTGCTTGGGAAGGGTTTTGGGAGTTGTTCTCCGAAGACATCCGATGTAGTGAAGTCTTACGCCTACGAGTAGCTCTTCGACAGGATTTCGACACATTCGCTTGCCTGTGACATGGGACGGATGCCTGGGACCCAGGGGTTAGTTCGGAGAGTGATGACTGTTGACGAGAAGAGGGCCTGCACCTCTAATTGAGCATCAAGTCCAGCTCCAAAAAGCCTCTGCCCTCTCTCCAGTTTCCCGAGTCTTAGAGACTGCGTCCCTTGAGATTTCGATGCGGACTCTGAGCTGACAAAGCAAGTCACGGAAGTTGTCGACTATGCTTTGGGCCTGGGCCTCCACGTGGCTTGTCTTTAATTAAGTGCTGTCGTCTCTTCTGATCTTGGCGGAGTTCCAAGCTTGGAGCCATCCCAGGTGGTTATAAACACACACCACGAGCACTGGCTGAAGGATGGCTACGACGGATCCCAGCAGCTGGGCTGATCAAATCCGATCAGAGGAAAGGAGGGTGGTGTGGTGTCGTAGCTCATGTGATGACTGCACGATGTGGATAAGGAACGTCCCTCGTTAGCTTCTGTCACATAGACCCCGCATAACCACAAGGAGCAGCAGCTTGGATCATTGTCCCTGCTAGGGCTGCGGTTTAGCAGTTCCGCGTGCGGAGCAGGGAATT
>BGNK01003007.1:1397-12813 GCA_003297005.1 Symbiodinium sp. clade A Y106 | reverse complement strand
GCCTTTGCGCAGTTGTGTCGTTCAATATCTGCTTAAGTGGGTGCGGCGCCAGCAAAAGCACTGCGCGCAGAATAGCCAAGAGCTGAGGAGCCGGACAAGGCTTTCGGAAGCTGGAACGGGGATCCAGATCCGTACGACCAGAACTTCGTATGCAGCCGGATCAAGGGTCAAAGGGAGTCAAAGAGCCATGCGGGCCATGCTGCTGCATCCGTGGGTCGTGGGTTGTATGGCCAGCTTTCTGGGTTCATCTGCCTGCTGCACCTCCGAATTTCCACTTCCCACTCTCTCTACTTCACAACGTTGGGCTAGGAGTTTCGCATCCAAACATTTCAGCGAGCGGTGTCTCCGAGTTGCGACCTCTGAAGATGCCAGTGCCCTCATGTCCTTCGGCCCCCAGGCTTGAGATGCAGGCGGAATCGACATATGAACGCTGTTGTTTGTCGATTTCCGAGGGCGTCACCTACAAGTCTCACAGATCGCATGATTTCTCGCTCAGGATTGCGATTGACCGCACACGGGAGATAAACGGCTTGGGTTACAGCGCCATCCGCAGCGTTGACGGCAACCAGGCTTTGCAGCCAGAACTTTGAGCAAACAAGGGTTTCAACAGCTTGTTTCTGGAAGCTCTCATCAGATGACCACGACATTTGCGGTAGAGGAGTGTTTCTTGAAAGCTTCGCGCCGCTACTCCCTTATTCCTTCGTCGAGTGGAACATCAATCATCAGATTGCCATCCCTGGGAGTGAGGCATCCGGGTAACTTTACTTTCCCTTCATTTCCTTGACAGGACCGCATGATCTTCCTGCACCCCAACGCTATGTCCAGCATAGGCCGTCGCACCTCGTGATTTTCGACCTTGCATATGAAGCCTGCCAATCCGGCACAAGCTCCGCTTTTGCGCTGTTGTGTTCGTGAAGGCACTGCCAAATCAATTTACCCTTCGAAGGGGTCTCTGCCGGGAGACGGCAATGATGTTGCTCAGCTGCGATTTGGTGATTTAGTGATGTGAGTCTTTGAACAGACGAATCCGGTTCGGACCCGGTTCGTGCCAAAGGCAAGCTCTGCGTGTGAATGCACTCGTCTCATTGGTGAATGCTGATGAATGCTGGGATTTTACCACGGTCCAGGCCTGCGTGGGCGTCACCGTGCACACATATGCGCCTGATTTGCGTTTGGTACCCGGTCCCCTTCCGGCGACACAGTCGGCACTCACTTTATAGTGAAAACGGTGCCGTCACCGGACGGAAACCCATCGCACGAAGTTGTTATGCACGAGAGTTGTGAAAGTTCACGGGAGAGGATTCCACCAAAGTCTAAGCCTCTCATGTCATCTGCTCAGCGGTTTCATAGCGGCAGGATTCGGGGTTCAAACCTAGCTTCGGAGGGAGCGGCAGATGACATGACTATCTACTCTCTGCATCGTTGAGTACCATCTACAGGGGGCGGATATGCATCGTACCTGCACTCATGTTTTTTCTTGCCCCAGCTGCGGATTGCAGACTTGAGGATCCGTATGATTTCTGCGGAGAGAATGGCGTCACCTCATACTACGCCAACTCCAACGCCATGAAAAAAGGCAGCTTCGGGGACTGTTCATGTCCACGAGAGGAGGACCTTGCAGGCTGCAGTGCCAGCACTTAGTGAGGACACAGGTCTGAGAGTCAGCAGGTGTAGGCTCTTGAACAAGCGCCGGCCCTGCGAGATTTGAGCTCCCAGTTCAAAGACATCCGCGATTGGGCCTTCGAGACTTTCCCGCGAAGAGTCACATGTTGCACTGTAAAGACTTGTGAAGGCAGTGATTGTTCGGAACACATGACATTCTGCACGCAATCACTGTATAGCGACGGTCACCATGATCATGAGTGAGCACCATGATGAAGAAGATAATGATGACGACGCTGATGATATTGATGACGGCGATGGTGATGGCGATGGTGATGATGATGCTGCTGATGGTGATGTTGACGAATGTATGGCCGACAAGAGGGTTGACACCCATGGAAACAAAATGATGTTTCTAGAGGTCAGACTCGCCGTGTTGTACCAGGCACAAATTCGAAGGGAGTTTTTTTCGCTCAGCTGCCCCTGCGAGGGCCGGGACCCGTGCCATCGTCTCACCTACGTGAATCTTACTAGCAGCAACCTGCATCACGTATGTGCATGTTCAGCAAGGTAAGACACGCTCACACGTGATCCCGGAGGCTTGAAGTTTCCAGCTGCTCCCGCGACTCTCCAACCTTGTGCATCCAAGGACACGTTCATCCCTGTCTATGTAGGCGAGTACGGCAGGGAGCTGAGAAAGCTAATTCATGCGCGTGTTGTGCAGCACAGGTTTTGTGGTAGCACCAGTTTTGAAAGGTATTTTTGGTGCAAAATTTGGTAGTTGGTAGCGGTGAAGGATCTCACGGACAGTTACTTTTGCCTGCAATGGTACACTGCAATATCACATTTGCGTGCTGGTGCCAGTGCTCGAAGAGATGTCTTCCCATCGTAGCCGTGACCGCGTCCGGGTCGGAGTGGTCGGAGTGGGAGTCATCTATCAAAAAAGAATCCTACCCAGGGTTTCTCGTCAGCTACAGCTTTCGAGAGCCAAGGTGTTGGCCGCCAGATGGATCGACAGTGGGATAGAGACAACGAAATCGTCCGAGAGTACTACAAGTTTACGCTTCTTGGCAGAAAGCTCGGGATCTCGGCACCTCAGGAGTTGAGTAGACGGCTTTCAGTACATGTAACCTGGTTCGCTGGCTTTTTGGCGTCATTGATGCTACTTCGCCACGTTCTGCCCAAGCCTTTAGTTTTGGCATAGGTTGCTATAGAGTGTGGCAGCTGCAAGGGCCAACCACTTCCGCGAGAGCGGCATGGCCGTTGCTGAGCCGTGGCCGCAGATCATAAAGCCAACCCTGAGCTGCGGCAATGGTTTCGGCAAAATGCCAGGGTTTAGGCTGAATGTTGGGAAGCGAATGAGCTGCGGAAGCCATCACAGCCCAGGCCTGGGATGATCCTGGCCGCTTGNCAGCAGTGCCTCGTCTCGACTAGTGCTCCTGCCGCAACCTTCAACCGTGAGCTGCAACGCGAAGCGAGGCTGGGACTGCACAAGCAGGTTGTGACGCCCTACCAATGAGGCCCCGAGGTCTGCATGCATGAAGGCCGGTTGATCGGAATTTTGCCTTGCTCGGCTGGGCAAAGCTTCGACCGGCACGTTGAACGAACAAAGATATACAAGGATGCCAATGTGCTTCCTTAAATCTTTAAACTTTACCAACGGCACAAGTCCCTGCAAAAAGAACGTTGATGCAAGTGGGCAGTCTAGTGCAATGCCTCTCCCTTGTGTTGCGGGGTTTCGATCCTCTCAGTCGACCAGCACGGGGCGATTCCGCAGCTCACGGGCTCTACCATCGACGACTGTACCGAAAAGCTGCTCGGCGGTGTAGATCTGCAAAATGCGACTTGCAAGCACTTGGTGCATGTGCGTTGTATTCCTGACTTGAGTGGCTTCGCCAAGTTTGCAAATCCTTTGATGCCGTGGTGGCTTTTCTTCCCCCGAGTACTGTGAGGCGACGTGCCTTACGGATTCTTGCTGCCACGCTGCCTGTGGCGCTGGCTGATTGCAGCAGCGAGGGCTGCGCAAGGGTCTCACGCGAGGACATTCTCGATTAACGGTCGGAGACCTCTGCAGAAGGGCTTTGGCATTGGCAATGGCAGGGACAACCCCGAACTCGAAAGCAGATGTGTGACATCCAGCTCAGTCCTTCTCATGAGGCCGCTGATGCTCTTGAAGCGGCGTCACTCATCCAGCCTCTCTTCTCAATGCCAGATGTCAGCAGGCGTTCTCTGGAGAATCTGCGAACGTGGAGCAGTTTTCTCAAACTAACAGCAATCCCTAATTTGTCCCATGATGTTCACACACTCTTTTGGGAGCAGCGGTTCCCCGCAACACGACACTCTGAGAGTTTTTCAGCGTTGTGAGCAGGGCTGCAAAAGTGTAGTTTGTGCTCGAAGCATCCGCACGCCCGGCATCCGACAAGGTTTAGTCAAACGATGGCATGCTCTCTTCCAGAGAGTAAAGGTCGAAGGTTGTGCAGGCCGCCCCAGCTGGCAGCTCACACCTAGCAAATCTGTGTAAACCATTTTACTTTTGATCACAGTTGTATCTCCGGCGCGAACACGAGCCGTTTGCGCACCAACAGAACCGCGCTGAGGGCATGCATATGTCTGCCAGCCTGCCAACGCTTCTAGCTAGAGCTGTGTTGAACTTCTGCTTGTCCTTCGATGCGACTGCCTTCTCGCATGTGGATGCCGTTAAAAGCCCCCCCTCTTGTAGGAAGAGTAGGGCCGCCATTAGGGTTTTGCGTGGTGGTTAAAAACAATTACAAACCCGTGCGCGCGCAAGCTCGCGCACGGGCGGGCGCAAGATACATAACATACTAGCTAAGTCGAAATGCATGGTAATTTACGGTTTGAAAAGGGGTTATGTTGACATGAGCGAAAAGCCTTGCGCGCGCCAGATGGCTCAAGGGCGGGCGCAAGCTCTGTCCTAATGCCTGGGAATGGCTCCTTTAATTTAGAACAACATCCATGTGTTCGTGCTTTGCCAGTTTCTCAGCTGAGGACGTTGACAGCGCAGAAGGTTGCTCGGCGACGTTGTGATTTGTGTGATGGCGATCATTCGACGGCGAGTGGGCTCTTTCCTGAGGCTGATGCCGGTGAAGGTGGTCGTTCGCTCCAAGAGTTGCTGGGCTGAGCCCACTTTGTATTTCGCATTGTAGCCGCCCTGCATGCTGCATAGTCTTGGGGATGTGCCATATTGTGGAAACGGGCACAGTGGTGTGCATTGCATCTGAAGACGGCAGCGATAGTTCATCGCACCAGTCCGGTACGCTGGAGTGCCAGTCCGGAGTTACCATCCCAAGCATTGCTTGTGCTAGCTCTTCAGGACCAACTCGACCCACGGACATTCGAAGGCAGCGTGTTTGCGGACCGTGATCCCATTCTTTGGATCCTGTTCTGGTCTGTTGCAGGTGGTGTCAATCCAGAGGGAAGCTACCGTTCAAAGCCACGCTCAAACATGGTCTTGCAGTAGCAGCTTGGCAGAGACTTGGGTCAGATGATACGCTTGGGGTCAAATGATATGCCATTTTTTTAGATGTGCATGTGAAAACCTGCCTCGCCGCTTTACGTACAGAAGGCCCCTCTTCTCTTGACAGAAGCAGTGCTCCAGGCACGGTCCAGAACATGGGCCGAGGGAGACTTGGCTCAAAGCACAATGACGAAGCACATCTGAAGAAATTTCCCCACTATGTGTAGAGTAATCACACACACTGCCGAAGCGAGGGTTTGTTCGACCGAGGATCAACCTCGGGAACGTGTACGATTTCAACCAGGGCAACCGCGACCCCGCGGTTGTCAAGAGACAAGTCAAGTGGGCTCACGACGAAGGACTACAGACGACAGTCAAAGCGCAGTTGAGTGTTGGGTTTGTATTGCGGGGGAAGCATATACAAGCATTGGACTTGGGAACGTCTTGGGTGGTTTGAAACAGCCGCGCAAAATCGTGAATCCCGAACTGTTCTCAGAAGCCACGTGATGTACTCAACTCCTTGCTCTTCAACAGGATTCGGACACGTTCGCGTGCCTGTGACGTGGGACGGACGCCGGAGACTCAGGGGTTAGTTTCCTTCTCCAGTTGCCCGAGCCTTCGAGTGCCCCTTGAGATTTCGATGCGAACTCTGAGCTGACAAAGCAAGTCACGGAAGTTGTCGACTATGCTTTGGGCCTGGGCCTCCACGTGGCTTGTCTTGAGTTAATTAAGTGCTGTCGTCTCTTCTGATCTTGGCGGAGTTCCAAGCTTGGAGCCATCCCAGGTGGTTATAAACACACACCACGAGCACTGGTTGAAGGATGGCTACGATGGATCCCAGCAGCTGGGCTGATCAAATCCGATCAGAGGAAAGGAGGGTGGTGTGGTGTCGTAGCTCATGTGATGACTGCACGATGTGGATACGGAACGTCCCTCGTTAGCTTCTGTCACATAGACCCCGCATAACCACAAGGAGCAGCAGCTTGGATCATTGTCCCTGCTAGGGCTGCGGTTTAGCAGTTCCGCGTGCGGAGCAGGGAATTNGGAACGTCCCTCGTTAGCTTCTGTCACATAGACCCCGCATAACCACAAGGAGCAGCAGCTTGGATCATTGTCCCTGCTAGGGCTGCGGTTTAGCAGTTCCGCGTGCGGAGCAGGGAATTTGTGGCCCAGGGAGTAAGATTTTGGGATTTAGGATGGGTTAACAGTAAAGGTTTGCCGGACCGAGGCACTACAAGGACCAGTTTTGGAACCTCTGGTGCCTCGGCAAAAACTTTGGAAGCCTGTTGAACGCTCAGCTCCATAATGGCCGGCCTGGCCTGTTCAAGAAGGCTACCAGTAAAACAAGGCTGCTGCTGGCCTGACCTTTGCGTTCACGTCGAAAGATACCCATGATCCGTAGCTTCACAGATATGCTCGCAGTTGTGCTTGTCCCGTCCGCAATTTCGGAAGTCCTCTGACAACACGTGGATCTGGCCAGATGCAGTTGCTGATGGGGCAAGCATTCATCGGCCTCCTGTCAGTTGGCAAGGACTGGCATCGCAGGTCACTTCGCGTACAAGTCCAGCGACTGCGACTGCAAGAATCGGTTTCGGGCGATTCATTATTCGCCAACCCCAGACAACGTTCAGCTACTGCCAAGCCCTGCAAGCACGGCCTGCTAGAAGTTTGAGCCGTATCGGCAAGTCAGATGCGAACATCTCATCTTGCAGTGCCTTGTCTTTGACATGCTTTGTGCTGCTGGCGCTCCTCACGAAAACCCCGAGGCAGGCTGAGCTTCGAAGTGCTCAACGCATCTAGGCCGCAGGGCAGAGCCTATAAGGACGGCTCTTCGAATACTGTCGGAGCAGTGTTCTGAGTAATCCATGCAGTGGAGGCCGTGATGAAAACACTTGCCTTTGCGCAGTTGTGTCGTTCAATATCTGCTTAAGTGGGTGCGGCGCCAGCAAAAGCACTGCGCGCAGAATAGCCAAGAGCTGAGGAGCCGGACAAGGCTTTCGGAAGCTGGAACGGNGCCTTTGCGCAGTTGTGTCGTTCAATATCTGCTTAAGTGGGTGCGGCGCCAGCAAAAGCACTGCGCGCAGAATAGCCAAGAGCTGAGGAGCCGGACAAGGCTTTCGGAAGCTGGAACGGATATCCACATCCGTACGACCAGAACTTCGTATGCAGCCAGATCATGATGGGGCTGGGGGCTGGCTTTCCATCTCAATTTCGAAACTCCCGTCTCGCCTGAGCTTCAACTTTCCTCGGACTCTCTACTGCCCTACTTTGGCAGTTTCCATGTTTCAGGAGTGCAACTAGCAGCTAGCTTCACATTGATCTTTTCAGCCCACTTGGCTGCATGATGACGCACGTCCCCTAGTTTTTGACTCGAGGCTTGCGATCGACCGCACGAAGGAGGTTAATGGCTTGGGCTATGCCGCCATCCGCAGCGTTGCCGGCAACAAGGCCTTGCAGCCCGAACTTTGAAAACCAGAGCTGTAAATGTAAAGGGACTTCAAGAGCTGCAGTGCTTGTCAATTTGATTCTGGAAACTCACATCGGACGACGAGATCCTTGATCTTGAGGCATGCGGGTTTAAGAAGTTTCCGCGCATTTGCCTGCGACAGGACCGCATGATCTTCCTGCACCCCAACGCTATGTCCAGTATAGGCCGTGATCATTCGCTCTTGAGATTTGGATCTGTGCTTCGCGTATCAATGTTTGGTTATGGAACCCGTCGTGGTGATCTCACCTAGGCATGAAGTCAGCTCCGTGTTTAAGCTGTCTTCGTGCAGAGGCACCGCCAAAGCGCTTTACCCTTCCAAGTGGAGTCTGCCGGGAGGTGGCAAGGATGCTGCTCAGCTGCGGTTTGGTGATTGGTGACGTGACGATCTAGGCAAGAACAAGCGTGCTGAGTTTTTGAGCAGATGAACCCCCTTTGTGTCCCAGACAACTTCTAATGCATTCGTCTCAAGGGTGAAATGCTGCTTGCGTTGCCAGAGTCCAGGCCTGCGTGGGCGTCACCGTGCACACATATGCGGCTGACTTGAAGCGGGTGCCCAGTGTCGCTTGCGCCAGCCACGAATTGCAGAGTTCAGGATCCGTATGATTTCTGCGGCGAGAATGGCCACTCCAATTACTATGCCAACCCCAATGCCATGAAGAAAGGCAACTCCGGGGACTATTTATGTTGACGAGAGGAGGTGTAGGCAGTGTAGGCAGTCTCTCCTGAACAATCGACACCGTGGCAGACTTGATCTTCAAGTTCAAAGACCTCCGCGATTGGGCATTCGAGACTTGTTCCGTCTACCAGATCTTTCCCATCCCGATCTACCCAAAATCCTGCGCAAGGAAGGCTACCAGTCACCATGCTTTGAGATTGTCTAGTACAGAGGTCAGGCACTTGCATGATGGCATCCTCAAACAAGGGCTCTAGTAACCTGCTGGAGTTTGGACAGCTGCAGTTCCAAAGCTGCGGGGAGTTGCTCAGTTGTCACGGTTATGTTATCCACTCACCCTTCCTACCAAGCATAACGGAGTGTGCATCAGTGTCCCAATTCCCAAGATTGAAGCCTTCATCGTGAGGCAGCTGCTCTCGCAACCTTGACCTTGTGCAGCCCAGGACACGCATATCCCTGTGTATGTAGGCGAGTACGGCGCGGAACTGAGAAGGTTAATTCATGTACATGTCGTGAAGCGTTTTTGCGGCAGCACCAGCCAGTGTGCGAGTCGAGTTCCACCTTGAAGAGATGTCTTCCTATCAGAAGTAGGTGTGGCAAAGTCATGGAACCAGATCGTCTATCGAGCGACATGTTGTGGAAGCCGTCACCTTGTAACAGGGACAGCTTGTAAGATTCCAGGTGTTGGCCGCCAGATGGATCGACAGTGGGATCGCAACAACGAGAACGTCCGTGAGTACTACAAGTTTGTGTTTCTTGATCGAAAGCCAGCAGTTCGGAACTCCACGCCGCGCATACACTACTTTCGGTACATGCTGGTTCCACTGTTTCGGGAAAGGGCGCAGAAAGGGCGATCGGGACTTCATGAGCGATTGAGCCAGGTTTGTGCGCTGCTTTCTGGGACATGTGAAAAATGGCCGTTTCCAAAGAAATCATGAATTGAAAATGCTGTGCGCAGACACGGGCTGAGGGGGGCGGGTGGGGGGTGCAACACTTGGGTCGGTCGCTGTAGACTGTTGGCGCCTATAGATCAGACCTCGACATAGATGTAGTGTGGTGACGTGGACGGTGTCCACATCTATACCATACGTACACATGTACATTGCATGTATATACATTCATGTATGTTTGTGTGTATACATATGCACACACTCACGTGCATATACACGCATATAAGTATGTACACGTATATATACGCATACGACGTATACTATATGTACACATAACATATATATGTACACACACACACATACACATACGTATACATACAGGCATACCTGCTTGGAGGATCGGCGTGGTTATATTTACTTGGCGCACATACTATTTACTTGCAGCACTTATGTCGGACTTATAAGCAAGCTGCATAACTCAGTTGATGGAGTTAGTTTAGGCGTCCGTGNGGTTATATTTACTTGGCGCACATACTATTTACTTGCAGCACTTATGTCGGACTTATAAGCAAGCTGCATAACTCAGTTGATGGAGTTAGTTTAGGCGTCCGTGGGGCCCTAAACTAACTCAGTTAGGGCTGCAGGGCTAACCCAGTTAGCCCGGTTCCACTAAGTGGAAAATAGCACTTAGGCTAAGTGGGCTAAGTGGGTTATGGGGCTGCATTGCTAAGTAGGCTAAGTGGGTTACGNGGGCTGCAGGGCTAACCCAGTTAGCCCGGTTCCACTAAGTGGAAAATAGCACTTAGGCTAAGTGGGCTAAGTGGGTTATGGGGCTGCATTGCTAAGTAGGCTAAGTGGGTTACGGGGGGCACGAAAACCGAGGCTGAAATGTGCTGTCACGGCGATTTAAATCAGGGTTCCAAAGGCCAAAAAATAGCTGTGTCTGGATATACATAGAGATATTGTAGTGTATAAAGCATTTGTTTCTGTTTTTTGTGTGCATATAGTGTATATATATATATATATATGTATATATGTATATGTAATCATATGTATATGTCTATATATATATATGTATGTCTATCGACTATATATTGTCTATATCAATGTGTATGTGTATGTGTATGTGTATGTATATGTACATGTACATGTATATGTACATGTAAAGGTGTGTATGTATATGTTTATGTATATATGTACATATGTACATATGCATATATGCATATATGTAGATGTGTAGATGTGTAGATGTGTAGATGTGTATATGCGTATATGTGTATATGTGTAAATGTATATATGTATATATGTATATATGTACATATGTATACATGTATACATGTATAAATGTATGTATTTGTAAATGTATATGTATATATATATGTATATGTATATGTATATATGTTTATATGTATATATGTTTATATGTATATATGTATATACGTATATATGTATATATGTATATATGTATATGTATATATGTATATATATGTATATATATACACTCCTGTCTATATATAAGTACCCAAGAATCAGAAACGCTATGCAATTACATACAACCCCTGTACACATCCTCAATATACCCCTATAAACACTTAATTTAAACACCTTTTTTCTATACACACCTGTACACACCACTGTAAACCCTAATATATCTATTTATTTCTCTATGTGTACAGGTATATACATATATAATATTTACCTCTTATTTATACCTTATATACATAACCACCTACATACAAACCAAACCCCAGAATCCATGGCACAGCGGTGGCCGCAAAGAGCATGACATAGGCGGCAGCCTGCATCGAAAAGGGGTCGCGGGGCATAGGGTCAGAAACAGGGGGGGTTAATGTAGTGGCTTTATAATTCGGGCAGTTCTATGGATCTAGAAAGGTATATATATATATATTCTTTTTAAGCACACACAGACACGAGCACTCTACAACCACTTCCTGTATCACGATGCTTGATAGTTTGGAGAGGGGTGCAATGACTTATGAGGCTTATATACTAAATCAAGGACTATATCTTACATTATAATGCATGCGGACTCAGTGGTACATATTCGTTTCAGGCTCGATTTTTAGACATTATAAGGTTCATGTGTTGACCCAAGTTTCGCGAACGACTGCGATCTTTTGTTGCGATGATCCGCGCGGTTTCGGGAAAATGGTTCGCAACATCCCCTATAGAGATGTTTGCAAGCTGACTGTGCGAACATGTCCTGCACAGCATTCTGCGAGATAGGCACCCTGCAGAATGGAGACATCTGGAGAGTTATGTCAGCA
>BGNK01003006.1:38067-85214 GCA_003297005.1 Symbiodinium sp. clade A Y106 | reverse complement strand
ACAGCTTGAAACCCTATGTCGGAAAATTGAACTGCACAATTGAGAAAATTGGTTTTGGCCTTCAAACCCCACTGATCCAGCCCCCAAGGATCCAACCCTCAAAACGAGGGTGTCGATAGGGTCTGCCTGACATGGCGACCCCGACTTCCAGGGCGGACTAGTGGGCACTTTGTCAAGCCGACGATGAACCCGATACAAATCTGACCATGCCGATATTGAAGATGCAAAGAGCAGAAATGTCCAGACAGCAGCTCGTGCAGACGAGCTTGCGAGCAGTCCCGAAAGCCGGAACCCCGAAGCCCGAAGAGCCTTCAACTGCGAATGCCTCAAGCGAATCACAAGGTTGATCCCGTCGTCAGCCCGCAGGTGCGGACAAGCTAGGCTTAAAGTTTATGGTGTAGTGTGGTTGGGCTTCTGGGAGTCGCGAGTGGGGTTCGGGGTTTCGAGTTTGTTGGATGGCTTGCGGGTTTGATTTGGAGCGGCGGGCGGTGCTGCGTGGTTTGAAGATTCATGATCTCAATCCTAACCTAGGATCGGACAGGTCCTGCTTCCTTTGGTATGAATAATATAGGAGCCTAAATAACAATCAATACTATATTGGGGGGTATAGGGTTTAGCGGGCTTCGCCCCGGTACCGTAGAATGTCGTTAAGTTCCGAAGTTTTGAAGTTGGGGCGCGGCGTCTTTTCACAGCCTAAACCTTATCTTAACCCCAAACAACCTACTGTTTTCAGGACTGATGTGATGTAAAGATCACACCCTAAACCTTACCTTAACCCCAAACAACCTACTGTTTTCAGGACTGATGTGATGTAAAGATCACACCCTAAACCTTATCTTAACCCCAAACAACCTACTGTTTTCAGGACTGATGTAAAGAAGTCAACAAAATAACCCTGAAGATGTAGCTTTCTGAGGGTCTGGGTAAACCCTAAACAAACCCCTCAACCCCGAAACCTAAACTCTAAACCCCTCTGCCCATCAACCCCAAACCCTATACCCTAAACCCTATGAATCGTCCTAGCTGTGTAAGCCTCGCGGATCCCTGGGCACAGTCGAAAAGGAGCTAAACAAAAAACCTACACACCATGCCCTAAATAAACCCCTCAACCCCAAAACCTGAAACCTAAACCCTAGAACTACGCTGTATAAACCCCACACCCCAAACCCTAAACCTGAAACCTGCCCTCGGCGCAGGGAGAAATCTCCTGGCTCAAGGTTTGCGGTGTCGCGAGCTTGAAAAATGGGGTTTAGGGGTTTGATGGGCCGTATAGGGGTTGGGGTAGGGGTGTAAAGGTGTAGGATGGTGCAGGGGTCGGGGTTTAGGGTTAGGCACGACGTGTTTCAGTGAGACGGCACTCTCCCGGGCTTTTTCAGTATTTTGTGTGACGCATATCGTGGCGCCGTGGGGTCGTCTTGAACCTCTGTCTGTACTGTCTGCATTCCTCTCATGATTTGAACAGGAAGCCAGGCATCCCCCCCCGAAGCCCTGAGACCTAATATAGGGGCTTAAATAATTACCTATGCTAATTTTGGGGGTTCCTTATGATAATTATGGTATAATGGGCCCCAAAACCCTCTTCTGATTATTAAGGCCCTATACCCCTAAATCCCCTATGGAGCCCAATTTGACGAACCTATTTTGACTATTAAGGCCCCCATATTGAAGACCCATGCCCTGGCTTCGAAAGCTCGAGCAGACTCCAACATCTCATTCAACAACTTCGTCTCTCGAAACGCGAAGCCCGATGTGTTTTAGGTCTTTGATGTTCATCTGTGCCACTTATACTAATGCCCACCTCCTCGACATGAAGAGAGTACGATAACCTCGGCCCAAATCTTCTAAGACCTTGTTAATTAAGTTCCAAACTTCAACGCGCGTCCGAGCACTATCCCAAACTCGTGGTCCCGAAACCCCAGCCACCTTATCCTCAAGACAAAGACGCCGCAACTCAGAGCCTTGACCCTGATCTGAGGCCGCCGAGGCTGAAGAGGATGATTGGCAGGATCGGCAGAGTTTGGGGGTGTGGCGTTTCTGTGGAAGTTTCGGGGGTTGGATTTCGGACCGGGGTCTACGGCCAGGTTCTAGCTGAATGAGGCTCTTCGAAAACAAAAAAAGTTTAGCTGAAGCTTTTAGGACCCTAAGCGGCCCTAAACCCATAACGTAAACCCCCCAAGCGTGAACGACCGAATCCCCATAAAACCCATCAGAGACTCTATATGACCCCTAAAAGACTACGAGGTCTTTATAAACCTCTCACCAAACCCTGTAGCAACCGCATGAAACTCCTAGAACATCCTTATGGAACTCTTATAAAAACCCTATGTCATTTCACAACCCTTGTCCCTAAACCCTGAGTCCTAAATCCTAGAAGCACCCGAAAAAAGACATCAACTTCGAGAAAGCCAGGAGCCGGCCGACCCACCAGGAGTGGACGCATGCGGGGACGGCTTCCAGGCCTACTACAGGGGCCGAAACAATTACCAAGACTATTTTGGTGGTTCCTTATTATCAGTATAATATAATGGGCCCCAAAACCCTGTTCTAATTATTAAGGCCCCTACATTACTGCATCAAGTAAGGGTTGAGGGTGTAAAGATTGTTATTGGGCTTGGGTTTAAGGGTTTAGGGCTTAGGGCTCATTACTCGCTTTAGCGTCTGGCATGTAGGGTTGCAGGGTTTAGGGTTTGTCGGGGTGTTGTAGGGTCTAGGGTGGTGAGGCTACTAACAAGGTTTAGGATTCTACGGATTTCTTTGTGTGAGCGTGAGCATGTCTTGTTTTGGTGTTGAGGATATGAGTCTTGTCTGACATGGGTTGTGTGGAGATCAAAGTCATATTATGTTTTATCTGCTTGGTTCAATAGGTTTGGGTTGTTTTTCGAAGTTGGGGATCCGGCTTGAGGGCTGACTTCGTGGGTCTGGGGTCTAGGGGGTTTGGGGTTCTGCTATCTTTCGTCTCAAAGAGCCCTTTTAGTTTACTTTTTCTGAGCTCCAGCTACATCATACTAGATGAGGGTCGACAGCTCATAGGGTATTACTGGGTGTGGGGTTTTAAGTTTGGGAAAATGAAGGATACATGGAATACTCAGACTACAAGCGCTAAGAGAAGCAATCGGAATTCTCACGGGCTAAGTTATGGTGGTGCAAACAGCATGAGTGGTGCAACGGAATGCCATAAGGAACATTGTTCTTTACAGCTCATGCTTTCGCATGCAGGGTGTTTGGTGAGTGTAGCGTTTTGTTTTGTTTGTTGAGGGCTGGTTCAAGGGTCGAAAGGGGGCAAGACTAACCAAGAACCCAACCACCTGGTTTTACAGGCAGTTATGTGTCTTTTGGGTGGCTTTGTGGCCTTCCCAATTCAGAGCAGCTTGCGACATACTTCGGAATAGGAATCTGCCTCCTTCTCGCTCTTGAGGGTTTAGGTTTTAAGTGTAGCATCGCTACAGACAGCCGAGACCGCTCCGTGCTGTTGCCCGCAATATGTTCCTTTTCCTTTTTTGCGGTTGCTGTTGCCATTGTTGCTGCCTTGCTGTTGTTGTAACGATTGCGATCGTTGTCGCTGTCGTCGTCATCTTCGTCGTTGTCGTGTGACCTTTTTCTTCATCTGCACTGCTGGGCACGTTGCAAGTTCACTTTGACATACTTTTCAAGCAGCAGCGCGCCGGTTTTGTACAGTATAGTTGCTGCTGCTAGGAGCCTCGACTAACAACGGACCACAGTTTGGGAGTGTCTGCTTCAGTGAGTCAGCCCTCACATAATCATTGAGATAGTTGACCAGACAATCGAAAACACACGTAAGTTGACATGTGTTATGCTGACCAAGAACTCAATCTTCACAACGAATGCCAAAAGCCCCAAGCGATCCACTGCCGCACGGCAGGCACTCCGTGCAGCAGCGGAGGAGTTCCTCTGGCCTGCTTTTGAGAAACATGACTTAGGGATCCCTACCTTATTAGGGTTTAGGGTTTAGGGTTTAGGGGTTTAGGGTTTAGGGGTTTAGGGTTTAGGGTTTTGGGCTTCATTATGAGGGGGCTTAAATGGGATGTCGCTATTTTGGGGGCCCTAATGACAGCCAGTGTCTGGGCCTGGATGCACCTCCTGAATGACGTAGGCCGTAGGCCATACACCTGACCAGAGCATCCATGGTCTAAGCGCAATAAAGCCCACTCAGACCCATTCGATTTCCAGAGCATCCGTCACTCAGACCTTTCCGATTGCCAGTGCATCCGTGGCCATAGCGCAATGAAGTCTGCTCCGAGCCCCAACGTCCACTCAGACCCCATCAATTTTCCAGAGCATCCAGTTAAAATGTCCACCCGCACCCCATCCGATTGCCAGAGAGTCCATGGCCGAACCGTAAAAACGTTCTACAGACGCAGTCACACTTGGACACCGTACGATAAGTCATGCGAGAATCCTCTCGGGGCTCACGGTCTTGGGGCAAAACGAACCTTGCGGCTTCTACACCTCAACTTCGAAGAACCCTGCTTTGCGAACCACGGACGAAATGCTGCATGGAGCGGTGCTTTCCGTGTCTTGAAGCTTCAGACTCTGTGTTCGATCCCACGCTTGTCCAACCTGCGCACTCGCATGCTTCGTGCGCGCGAACGCGAGGTCCTAAACGCTCAACCCGGAACCATGGGCGCCTCGTGACGCAAGGTTCTATGAGTCGGGCGTGGACGGCGCCTTACTACCCACCTGTGCAGCCAGGGGTTCAGACTTTTGGGCTTCGGCTTCGGGAGTAGGCGGGCAGCATGTCACATGTCATTATCGCTGAGGTGATAAAAGGGGATCTGCTGCTATTCCCTCCGGCTTTCCTTCAAACGTACTGTAGTATCTCTTCTTCCTCATGCGATCACGGCGATGATCGCTTTAGAACTCTCGACTACGTTTTGCTTTCTCTGCAACTGAGTACCGGACAGTTTGCCTTCCTTGCATGGGTTTAGGGTTTAGGGCCTAACTGCCGAACCATCCATCTACGAGCGACTGACCTACCGCCGAAGATAACGACGACGGTCAGGACGACAACAACTGCTCCTGACACCCATGCTACCTGCTGCTGCTCCACCTCTTCCATTGTTTCTGCTGCTGCTGCTGCTTTGCTGCTCTTGTTTCCATGTCCACAATGAGTTTGTTGTCACAACAAGTTCCACAAGCATGCGCTGGAGTGTTTCATCACTACGGTGATGTTCGTTCACCTCAGCAAACAATCCTGCTGTTGCTGCTCCCGTTTCTGCTTCTGAACTTCCCATTGTCCTGCCGCCGCAGGTTGTCAGGTTCTACTCCGGTCCTTACAAATGGTTTTGAGGATTCTAATGTCACGATGAAAATATATTGTGTCATGTCGTAGCCGTTATGACCATTTGGACTCGGCCGGTTGTTTCAGGCTTTGACAACCAAGGCTGATTGGCTTTCATCCCACGCTCGCTAGTAGAGCTTCAATATTTCGCATACTTCAGTGGGAGCGATGGAAACCGGCAAGGATTTAGGTGGTCAGAGAAGCAGCCTTTGCCTTCTTTTCACATACAAGGAGAGCCATGCATGTGGCTTTTCTTCGGGCCTTTGTCAGCCACATCCTGCAACACAAGACCGAGGTGAATGTTAACCTCCTCATCAACATGGGGAACGTCGGGGCCCAGTGTTTTGAGCAGTTACGTACGCCATGCTATGCCAGCATTTATGCCATTTATGCCATATGCTCCCGGCCGCGTTCCACATTCTGGAAAGCCCAGGAGACCGCCAGTATACTAAGAGACCACTCGAGAAACTATTGGGAGACCACTAAGAGACCACCCCGACACCAGGAGAGCACCAGGAGAGATCATGAAGCTGCTGTCCAAGAGATTGGTGGTGTTGACGAGCACGCTCACGGTGAGACTTACCACAGCCCAATCAAGAGGTATTCCGCAGGTGGCCGCATGACTAAGTCGTCGGAATCAGAGTCCTACGCTGTCTGCTGAGCATGGAGAACATCTGCAACTTGCATTTAAAACAGTGCTGCTATGTCAGTTATCTGTTGCATAATTTCTTGATCAGCGAACGCAGTGCCAGCTGGCCATGAAGGCTGTCGTGTCGAAGATGGTGACGCCTGCTTGAGGGTCATGATGGGTCATGCTTTTCGGCTTTTACATGTCTGAGGTCTATGGTGTAGGGATTGGGGCCACCTGAGAGTTCGGATTAAGGGTCCTTGTTCGCCCTTCTTCCGCCACACGTGTTGGAGCGTGGGGCCCTGCAGGGATGAGATTGGGTTCTGGGTGGGAAGACCGCACTTAGCCCCTACTTGTTTACACAGTTTTGCTGGTATGCTTTGCGGTCTTGCTTCTCGCAAGATAGATTTACCTAAAGGAAGTACCCTGCTGGTCACTTCCGAAGTCTGAGCTATGCTGAGGTGTGTGAAGAGCCTGAGGCCTCTTCTATTTCAGTTTGGATGAGGGCTCCTGGCCCAGCCGCCGAAATTTGGAGGTAGTTCGGGCTGCAGGGTATATAGTGGGTTAGGGAGGTTAGGGTTAACACCATACTGACTCGACGTAGTGGAGGCTGGCATCGGCTTCCAACTATTTGGTGCATGCCCTGCCCTACTCACACCGCCAATCCGTCCCTACACCCTAAACTGCTCGAAATCTACATCCCCAATCCTACACGACACCCTGGACGCATTTAGGTCTTGCGAGCTGCGGCCAGTTCTGGAGGCACCTTTCTGTCACATGGGAGGTTTTTCCGAGTGCTGATTGATGGGGACCCGCTGTTGCTGCCGAAGGGATCCCTCAACCCAAAACCCGAAACCACTTAAGTCCCCAAGGGCTAAGGGATCGAGTAGGGCTTGCGGTGGAACTACGTCCATGAAGGCAGTACGTGGCGCAAAGGGCAGACCTAGACTCAATAGCTCAAGAAGATCTCACACCCCTAATCCCCCACGCATGAAACCCTTAGCAAGCTCTACGTACTTACCAGTATGAATTAGGGAGTGGCTAGGGGCAACTACTTTGGAGGGTCCCGGCTGACATCCCAAAGCGCTACTCTATAGGGGCGTAAATAATTACTATTACTATTTTGGGGGTTCCTTACTAATTATAGGTATAATATAATGGGCCCCCAAACCTATTCTTATCATGAAGGCCCCTATATTATAGAACCCTACTCTAGATCCCTTAATTAAAGACCCCTTTTAAGGGAACCCTTTAAAGGAGCCCTATTCTTATCATTAAGGCCCTACATTACGACAGGATGGCATCATGTTGCTGCCGCCTGTGTACCGGCGGTTCTTCAGACTTTGCTGCTTCGCCTGGAGGACGACACTTTTATTCTACTATAGGGGCCTAATTGTGGGGCTCCTTATTATGATATACCCCAAAACCCTATTCTAACTAAGGCCCCTATATTTCAGCTTTAGCCTGTGTGCCTTTATATCCCTTTGTAAACGGCACATATGCGCCACAACACCCATGAAACCTTTGGAACGATACCCTGGTCGAACTATTGAGGTTCCGTTGACTACTATGGGGGCCTAAATACTTGCCGGTACTATTTTGGGGTTCCTGATTATAGTTACAGTATAGTTAATGGGCTCCTAAACCCTATTCTAACTATTAAGGCCCTTACATTAGCCCTTCTTGCAAGGACTGAAGGTTCTCCGCGACCCAAGCAGTTCAGTGTGCGCTGCGTAAAAGCTTTAGGCTTCGGAGTGGCGGGGTTTGAGTAGGGCTCGCTTGGAAACCTCTGCTTGTTTATATATTCACATGCAGAATATACATATACACTATATGTAAACATGCAGAGTTTGAAAATATGCATACAAAATACATCATGTACCTACATACATGCGCGCATGCATGCATATTTACGTACTTACGTACACACAGACATACATATGTACGTAGGTTTGTACATACATACATTCGTTCATGCGTACATACATACAGACATACATGCGTACACATGTCCATGAACCCTGATGTCCAGGCACCCTGTTTCTTGTGTTCATGACGGTCATCATTATATGGTTACTCCAGTCAAGGATCCTTGACAGAGGCATTCGCAGCAGCTCAGAAGAGGAGCAAATGTCGAGAACGTGTTCGTTTCAAACCGCATATCACGGGGCATCACGAAATCCTTGACCCCGGCGTGATTCAAAAAACATATAACTAAGCCCCACAGCTGGTTGCAGGAGAGATTCTTCGTGGACCACTCTGAGCAATATGGCCTAGAGGCTGGCATGTGTCGATAAACCCTAAACCTAAAACGGTTCGGTTCAGGACTTATAACCCTAAACCCTCTTCCTGTAGGCTGGGCTAGCAGGAAATTGCAGCTCTGTGCGTTTAGATTCCGGCTCACCTGGACCCTTCAAAACTCACCTCTTTAGGATTCTTATCATGGTTTAGGGTTTAGGGTTTAGGGGTTTAGGGGTTAGGGGTTATGTAAGGGTTTAGGGTTTAGGGTTATACTCACCTCTTTAGGGTTCTTATCATGAATTTCTTGTCTAGGCCCTTAACAAAGTAGGTTGTTTGGGGTCAAGGTAGGAATCATCACGGAGCACAGAGGGTGTGTGGACTTGTTGCGTTTTAGGACTTCGGGCCTTAGAGGGGCTCCGCAGTACAGACTGCTACCTCGAAGGATTGGGTTTGGGGTTTAGGGGTTGTGAGTTAGGGTTTAGGGTTTGCATGCCTCCTCTTGAGGCCAGCTGCAGGAATTCGAAGTGACCAGCGGTGGAACATACTGTGACCAACCACAACCGCAAAAAGCTAAGGCAGCCAAAAGCAGGTTCATCTGCGATTCTGCAAGCCCTCAAGTGCCTCAGTGCCCTCATCAGCAAACCCGGGACTACTTAAGATGCCGAAAGCCTTAAAACCTAAGTCCCCTAAGTCCCTAAGTTTGAAAACCGAAGACTAAGACTGCAAGGAGACCTACTTGGACATCCTTCACGGTGTTCTTGCCGTAGGATGGCTGCGCTCTCGCTTGTTTTTTGTTACGGTGCCAACTTCTTTAGGGCTCGACCGTCAGGATTTCGGGTTCGGGCTTTAGGGTTTTAGGGTTTGGTGCGATGGCATCTTACAATGCCAGCCCCTTTCCTGTACTGCTGGCTGACCCCACTTATGGGGTTTAGGGCTTCAGGTCTGCATGATCTTGCTCATTGACCCATAATAGTTACTGCAGTCCAAACATTCTATCCGTTTAAATATGTCAAGCCACAGGCCAAGCTGTGTAAATACGGGACGTGATGGTAACAACGCAAGAGTCGGACTGACACATGACTACTCGTCGTCGTAGTTGTCGCCATGACAAGCCGGCTTGGTTGGGGTCATATTAGTAGTGAGGTCTCAATGGCCGAGTGACCGCGAGGTGGGACAATCACGGGATGTGTCTCCTGTTGTGGTGCGATGCACATTTTGGATTCGTGATGAGTACACGGCACGCTAGGGCCTGATCAACGCGGTTCATTCGCCTCGACGCTCGAAATGTCCAAAGTCCCAGAGCCACACATTCGGCCTCTCTGGCTCGTCGGTCTGGCCCTCTACTCCCCGTCAGTACAAAAGGAAGCGATTTTCCACAGTCCCGGACGTTTCCAACCTCCGGCGGTAGTGCTCCCGGCACCGCGCGGTGCTTGCACCTCGTGTCTAAAGCTCCGCGCACATTCTTGGGTGGGGCTCTTGCTCCCGACCTGCTCCCGCCACCGGCCCTCCAATACAAATGTGCTTAAGTCCCTGCAGGGCACGCTATGAGGTCGTCGGGATCCTTCGTGTGGACTCCTAATCTCCCCAGTACCAGGGGGAGAGCGATCCTGCAGCTTCATGGTGCCTGCAAGTGATGGTGATCATGCTGATCCTGGTGCTCTTGGTTGTCGCCCTGCTCCTCTTCGTTGCTGTCGTCCCGGTGTTCTTGGTCTTCTTGGTCATCGTCGTCGTGGTCATGGTGGTTGTCGTGGCTGTCGACTCTAGTCCTGATTGGGAGTTTCTGAAAATTAGAGGTAGCTTATTGTGGGGTCCTTATCATAAGGATCCTACTATGTAGGGTACTATATTAGGGTCCCCGATTTTCGGAAACTCCCATGTGGGTCCTGGTGATCCTGGTCGTCGCGGTGCAGTGGTCGTCCTGGTGGTCCTGGTCGTACACGGTGCACGGCCTATGATGCTTGGTGACGTACGCTGGCACACAGCATTGGGTATTTGCTCCGGCCTATGATACTTGTAGCAATTACGGCGGGCTTGAGGTCCCTGATATAATGTAGGCAGCCGGGAAACTCTTGGTCTTGGACGGTGTTGAGCGTATATAGGGTTTGCAATTGAGGGCGCCGACAACCCCAAGATTCAAACAGCTTAGCACCCCATCAGTCCTGGAAGGAGCATCTTTACCCTAAGCGCTATGCCGCTATGTAGACCAGGGATGGAGTTGTGGTGCAGGACATGCTGCCGGAAGTTTGGATGTGTTTAGGATGACACACAGGTGCCTGCATTAGCAGAAGTAGTTTTTTTCAGGTTCCCTACATGCTTGTAGTAGTGCAGGAATATCCCCATGAACCTATAAAAGCCCATGTGTTTTCTTATTATATATCCGCATAGTGATGCATTGAAAAAAGGTTCAGGTTGCTCTGTATCTATGTCCATGCCTGTGCAGGAATCTAACATAGGAAAGCTCCTACGCTGTCGCAGACAGGAGGGTCGGCGGCAGTCGCCACAGAAACGTCTAGCTGGCATGTTGAATGCTGGCTGATATGAGCGTGCCCTCAAGCTCGGATCCGGTCGAGGGCTTCGCGAGTTTAGGGTTCGAGTTTTTGCATCTTGGAAGGTGATGAGAGCTTCGCTCTACATACGGCTGGTGCCTGGTTCCCACTTTTGGAATTCTTCAGGATCAGTGCATGTGCAGGGGTGGAGTCGCAACTCAAATCTAGGGGTCTTATCTGTACTAGTTTGGGGGTTCCTAATTATAGGAAAAGTATAATGGGCCCCAGAACCCGGTTCTAATCATTAAGGCCCCGATATTATACTGTTTGCATGTGTCGCCGAATCACCGCAACAGTGGCTCCAAGCTTTGCTAGAGCTGGTTTGCCTTCCGTGTGTCTCTCGTAGAATCCGCCCCTGTCGTAGACAGTGAAGGCCACTCACGAGGCTCATCGGAAGGATGGGATGCAGTCAAGGAACCGAGGTCGCCACTGCCACTACTACCGAAGTGGCTGCCCTTCTGAAATTTGCAGCGCTCTTCTTTTTTGATCTCGAAGATAGGTGGGGGATCGATCCTTTCTGGTTTCTATACGCCTATAAGGCCTAAACCCTGTCAGCATCTGTCAGCTGTAAGGAATTAAGCCTGAAGCCCTAAAGCCGAAACATTAAGCGCAGACCCAGGTTTGCCATGGAAAAGCACACGGACACCGCTATCCATCGAGGGACGACTTGAAAAAGAATGTCCATCTTCAAAACCTACAAAAGAAGATGGTGAACACTTCCTCGGAAGGCATGTGGGTTTTGGATTTGGGAGATTCAGGGCTTTGGAGTGGAGGTCTTGGAGTTTGGGTGTGTCCGGTTTTGAGGTCCACCACCACCACCACCACGACAACCGCAGCCGCAGCCACAGCCACAGCCACCACCACCACCACTATCACCTCCAGCACCAGCACCAGCACCTGCACCTGCACTTGCACCTGCACCCGCACCCGCAGCTGCAACAGCAGCCGCAACAGCAACAGCAACAACCGCGACCACGACGACGACCACAACAAGAGCAGAACAAGAGCAAGAACAACCACGGCGACGGCGACGGCGACGGCAACGGCAACAGCAAAAGCAACAACAGCAACAACAAGCAACAACCTCACTACTGGTACCACCACCAAAACCTGGCCCAAGAATAGAACGCACGGAGGTACCAAGAGCGAGATGGAAAGGACGGTCTCAGACGTCGACAAGCTTGTCAGGTTGAAAGACGAGATGAACAGGCCGTCCATTGCGTTCGGGGGCAGGGTGGATGGGCTAATTAGGGTCATGGTTGAGAGCGTCCCGGGGAGCCTTGCCGTGCTGCTAAACCTCAAGCCCGAAATGCACAACGCCTTGTCCCCAAACACCCGGATCTACGGGGTAGTCCCAGGTGGACCAAAGGCACTCAGATAGCAGACTCGAAGCACCCGGAAGCTTCAGCCGCTGCCCAAGGCCGAAGCCCCAAAGCCTTAAGCACTGCCAAGCCTTGGCCGCAAGGTGCGTGTTGCAGATCGAGGACCAGCGCATGGTGGAGTGTGAGGAGACTCGGCAAATACAGACATCCCTCAGCAGGGAGTCTTTAAGGGGTCTGGATTCTAGACTCTAGACTGGGGATTGCCTAAATCAGGTGGGTTTAGGGTTGAGGAATTCGGGTTCGATCTGCAGGAAGCCTGACCCCTTAAGCCAAAACCGCAAAATCGACTGACCAATGATGTCATCGCTGAGACGATATGCGTTGTGGGTGCTGAGGTTTAGCAAACACTAGGGCACCCTCCTCATTCAGACTGTTCACGAAATGAATCCTGACGATGCAAGAGTGACGACCGCAGTACGAACAAGGCACCCTAAGCCCCAGAACCTTACAGGCCTACATTAACTCAACCAATCACTACCATCCTAGGCTCTCTAAGCCCCTAGACCATGAACCGTGACTACCCCCGACGCCCAGAAACTTTGAAGCTCCCAGGGGCCCGAGACTGTAAGAGACTACGACTCCTGGAAGCATGAGCTCGATGCAACGGACCGGATTCCAGGGGAGCGTGGGCACCGAGTTTCCGGGTCTAGGGTTTCGGGTTTGGGGTTTAGGGTTTAGTCGTATGTATAAAGTGTCAGTAGCCAAGGTGAGTCGCCAAGTTTTCTGGCTGCACGACGGGGAAAGATGCCGGGGAGTGGTGGGGAATGGCAGGAGGGTAAGCAGCACAAGGCAGTTGATGTTTCCTCTGCGAGTTGGCATGCTATGCGCATACCTCAATTTCTGAACATGAACTTCTCTTGATGCTTGACTTTGCTGTTCCTTGACCAGACATCAAGATGAGCTCGTTTATTGGTTCATGTGGTTCACATTGCACACACACACACACAAACGCACACATCTGTTCTTAGATATGCAAACAAGGGTCATCGTCGTCCAGATCGCCAGAGATGAGGCTGAGCGTGTTGCAACGTCGGTCAGAGCTACGGTTGATGGACAAAATCCTGCATGACCCTAAGGACCCTAAACTATGGGAATTATGGTATATTCCTTATAATGGGTAGTGCAGGATTTTGTCCATCAACCCTAGTGGACTGCGGAGGCGAAAGCCTGCCTGCCGCTGCTGCTGCTGCTGCTTCGGTTCTGGTGCGGATGCTTCAGCTGATGGCCAGCCTAATCCCGTAAACCCCAGACTTTTGGATATCAAAGCCCTAAATGAATGGTATCGACTTTGGAGGACAAGAAGGCCTTGAAGCAAGGGCATTCGTTGCCAGTGAATCAGAAGGCCACAAGGGTTTTTGCGGTTTTGGAGTTGTTAAGGTGTTGTGTTGGAGGGCTTTGGGCATCAGGGCTTTAGGCTTCTGAGCTTTATTTGATACTGTTTATGATATTGGTACTACACAGGCCGGTGTCGAACGGCTCCTAGTGTGTAACACCTCATTCCTCCAGGTTCAAGTGACGAATCGTTTGTTTCTGGTTCCGATTGTCTCTTCTAAAATTATGGCTGCGGCTGCTTTGAACCCTTAACTTTGGAGTATGGTCATGTTCGAGGCCGTGCTCTTGTCAAGTTTTGCAATCAAGGCCTAAACTCTTCGTGCCTCAGGCCAGTTGAGCACGTCATTCTTGAGTGTCTCGATGTATCTGGTTCGGAGGGGTCATGAGATGTTACAGGTGTTACAAGGGATTCCTTTATTCCGTTCTCTCGGGTTTGGAGGATGTAGGCGGATGGAGTCTTAGAGTCTTAGAGCATACCGATTTGGGAGAATTGTTAATCCGCGTTGTTGTTTAAATTAGATCCCGAATTATAAACAATCAATCTTGGGATTGCTGAAATCGACACCTAGATCTTTAGTAGATTTCGTCACAATCGTGGCTTCTGCTTAATTTCTCAACAAGAGCGCATGAGATTAGTGCAGAGTTTCGTCAGGTCATCAGGGGGTTGGGAATACTGGATTTCGAGGGATAGGGTTCTGGAGTTAGTTTTTATTTGGGGGGGGGGGGGGGGGGGTTTCGCGGTTTTGTTGGGGTTTTTTATTGGAGGATTTAGGGCTGAGGGAAGTAGCCGGGATGCCTATAGCGACAAGACCAGATAGTCCCTGGTCGGGAGGCGCACGTGATACTTGCCAAGAAGATGGAGACTTCCTTGACGGAGTTGCTGAAGGATCCCACAAAGTCTCGTGGCTTCGAAGTCTCGGAACATAAACCGGAAACTTCCGCCAATCGTACCCTGAAGTTTGAATATATAAAGGTAAGCCCTACCGCTAAGGGTTGAGGGCATGCCCAAAAGGGTTCGACTACAGAAATGAGTCCTATGAAATCCGAGGGCGCCTCATGTAGGGCTTCGGTTTAGGGTTTAGAGGTTAGGGTTTAGGGTTTAGGGGCCCCTGTTCGAGCATACGCCCTGGAGGGTTAAAGATGCAGTCACTTCTCATAAAGGTTTCGCGATGTTACGGTGTAGGGACGCTTACGTGTGGCGGTAGAGGTTGATAGTTATGCAACTTGAGAATGTGACGCGTCCATACGCGGAGCATAACTAATGAGCATGGCCTGAGTGATCGCAACACTCGTTTGACTTTTGGGATGTTTTGGCCGGGTGCATGGATTGTTCTCAAACCCCCACAGCCAGGATATACAAAGAAGCGGGTTTGGCTTTCTGCAACGGGTTTCCTGGATCCTCAGCCCACCGCCTACTGTAGGTACCCAAAAGGAGAGCCTGTTTAAAAAACAGCAAAGGCATGGAGTGGCGGATGTGGTGGGGTGGAAGCGACGGTACTACAATACTAGAATTGCCGGTGATGGAACTCGTGGTGGTGGAAGTGTGGTGGAAGTGGAAGTGGAGCTGGAGCTGGAGCTGGGGCTGGGGCTGGGGTTGGGGGTGCAGGTGGAGGTGGAGGTGGAGGTGGTGGTGGTGGGGGTGTTGGAGGTGGCGGCAGTGGCAGTGGCGGTAACGGTGTCGGCGCCGTTGTTACGGCTACTGTTGTTACCCCTCAATCTCGCGCGACTGCTTGAACCGCAGAACACACCTCCCCGTATCCCTGGACATCCCTGGACTCTGGCAGATCCCTTGACTGACAAGCAGCAAAAGAGAAATAAGCCATTTCCAACCACATGATATTTAGCATACATCCGATCTTCGTATATTGATAGTATATCATATCGAGCTGTATAATGTTACATGATTTTGGGTTATTGTGGGTTATGGTTTCAATTTTACATTTTTCGTATTCCGGCACAATGTATGAATTTACATAGAGCTGCCTATTGTATACTGTGTACTGCACGCTATTTATGATGCGATATACATTAATTATACAATATAATTGGGGTATTATATACTATGTGTTGGGTAACCGGTATTATGGAACAATTATCTTGTTATAGGTGTTTCTAGAGGAAAATACCTTTTGAATGTCTCACAGTTTAAAACATACAGTTTGCAGTTTGTATGAGAATGTATACAATATATAGTATGTCAGGATATGTATTCTATAACATAGAACATGCAGTGATATACATATACACAAAAAGCATGTATATAATAATATACACATATGTGGTATGACACAGACTATAGAACACATATTCTAAATTATACTACATGTTCGTATTAATTACAAGAAGAAGTACGTAGTTTACATACTACAGAATATGTGCTTGGTACACTTTGTAGATTTCATATGTTCCTGTGTTCACATCCTGTAACATAGTATAATGCAATATTGTATAATGTAGTACATTGTAGTAATGTAACACAACATAACATACCAGAATATATTATACTGTAACATGGCATGGTACCAAATACATAGACAACGCTCTCCCCAGTTTTGAGGCTTGAGCGCGCGGTCAAGGAGCGCCGGATGTCCAGTGACGAGGTGCGACCTGGGAGTTACTTTACATTGCGGTCCTACGGTTGATGATATAAATCCTGCATTACCCATAATCAGGAATATACCATAATTCCCATAGTTTCGGGTCCTTAAGGTACTGTGGGATTTTGATCATCAACCGTAGGTAGTACGAGGAGGGGGACCCTTTAAAGGGGACCCTCCTTAACCCTACTTCTGGCTCTCTTGAAAGGAACCTTATTGAGAGGGTCAAAATCCCCAAGGGTCACCCTAATCTCAACTCGTATGCGGGTCGGAGAGGGTTGAGCCATGGGGCTTTGCCTTCAAGAGTCCACGTTTCGGTGCTCTTTTGGGCCATTGGGTGCTGATGTACGATTTGATTTTGCCAGGTTTAGGTTGGAATCAGGGACAGGGTTGAGGGCTTGAGCTTCTAGCGTTTCTTTGGGATTCGAAATGCTCTCCCCCAGATAAACTAGGTTCTGACAGGGTTTGACAGGGCCAGGGAGTCCATTAATAGAGCCGCCATGCAACGGCCTCTTGTTCTAATAGTATGGTCGCACATGGTGGCAAGGTGGCTGCGTACTTGAAGCTGGCGAATCTGTACCTCGGCCCAAAGCTGAGGGTCGGGTATTCCTACTGCTACATGAGAGTATGAGAGATCTGTTGTAAGAGAGCACTCCTCGCTCTCTGCTACTTCTCAGGAATCTGCTAACCATGAACTTCCTGTCTGGTTTTCAGCAAGTGAGGCCCTACGAGATCACCCCCCTCGAAATTCCAAAGGGGTGGGTGCAATAAGCCCTATACCACCCCCTACGCATCCTCATTTTCATCATCTGCTGGGGCAGTCACCGAAGCTTTACCATAATGTTTGAAAATTAAATACAATACAGTATGCAATATATAACAATATATATATATATTTATTTATTTATATTTGTGTAGTATATCATGTTACAGATTATGTTATATACTGTATAGCCTGCTATATTAGAGTGTACTATCTATATACACATATTTATGCATAAAGAGTGTATGCCGTAATGTGTATATATATATATATACATGTGTATGTATATATATATATATATATGGACTGTATATGTTATATACTCTATATATATATGTATACATATGATAAACAGACTGTATACATAGACATATAATGCATAATGCATTCTATATACTGTAATATATATGTACACTACATATATGACATATATATATACACATTGTATAATGCAAATGTATAATATATAATATGTAGCATTATACATATATAATGTATGATATATATTCTCTCACATATCATACAAAGTATACAACAAAATATACTCTATCTATATAACATATATGTATATATATACATATATATATTGTGTCTTTTTGTACAAATTTGGCTTGCAGGGTTAAGATGTCGGATTTCGTTCTAAAATCAATATTTTTCGGTCACGGCGTCGGTTTCTGAGGTAGAGGGTCTTTTTTGGGGTCCAGATCAAGATTTATTTTCTTGTTGTCAGGCGAAGTGCATCGGTGCCAGAACGATCCTGATACTTTGTTCAAAAGCTCCTTCCAGGAATGCAACGGATGAGTCGAGTGAACGCCAAGAAGCTCCGATGCAGCCAACGAAATCTCGATCCACGGTTGTTTCCACGTGAGAGACTGGCTTCGGGTGTTTTTCAAGCTAGTTCGGACAAAACGGAGGTCTGAATAACAAGTACGAAGAGAAAGCACTATAATTTGTGAGGCCTCTATTAATATTACCACAGTGCTATCAGGGCTCAGGGAGTTAGCTATACCAGGTCACACATAGTGCGACAAGTAGGGCAAACCCCAGTGAGGGTATCTATATTTAACACCAAGCTCAACCGACACAGTAGGACGCAGTAAAACACATTGACACCCTTATAATCCCAACCAAGACCAAAAAGCAATCTTTACAAAGCCTATGCCGCAAGCTACAGCTTCCACTGATGAGGGCTTCACAATTCGAGTTTTTTGGGTTTCGGGTTTAGAGACGCAGGTCTATGGTTTGTCAAGCATCGTGTGTTTCTTTGCCCGTTTTTGCGCGAGCAATGACTAGGATCCCCATGCCCCCTCTCCTCCTCCTCCTCCTCCTCGCCCGAGGAATACCTTTTGGGGGCACCGCGGGGACCGAATCCGCAGAACGTGGATGCAAAAACGCTCTAAACACCAACCCTCGTAAGTTGAAAACCCTCCAGGTGTGGCGAGGAACCTGCCTGCGCAGGGGTGATAGTGGTCGCCGTGGATCGGGGCTCGTAGCAGTTTTTTTCAATTTCTCCTGGCACAAAGCGCGGTTGTTCCAAGTTAAAGGCCCTTTCCGGGTCCTTGGGATATCCCCCCGAGTGCCAGCTTTTTGTCAGCTTTTGCTGCTGCGTAGGCCTGCGAGGCAGAAGCACGATCGAAGCCCGAGCTCTTTTCGGAATCGGGCTTATTCCCTTTTGGGGGGAAACCCTGTCGAGCACTACGAAATCAGATTGCTGCACTTCGTGCATCACAAGGAGCTCCGTGCGTGGCTTTCGGTCACAGTGCTTACATCTTATGCTTTTTGAGCCTTGTACAAGGCAGTCTCGCGGTAAACAGGGGTTTTTGCCTCCTTAGCTAGGAAGCGTGCAGTCTGCTGAGCAGGAACATTCCTCTCTTTTCGGAGCTTGACATGTCGGGAAGCAGCTACAGTCTATCTTTAAAGCCTTTGCTGGAGTGTTAGATCTGCTAAGCCCAGAACCCTACTATTGAAGCAAGAATGATTCACCAACATTATTCCTCAGGGTCTGTCATGCCCCAAAAACCCTAGATTATCGGAAGACCCAAAATTCCAAACACAGTGCATGCGGGTGACGACACCAGGATCAGTCGTTTTGAGTCTTGAGCGACGTAGCCGTAGCCGTGAACCGAATTACCTATACCGTTTTGGGGATTCCTTATTACAAGTATAGTATAATATGCCCAGAACCCTATTCTAATTATTAAGGTCCCTAGATTAGTCTACCAGCCTTCAAGCACCATGTCAAGCACAAGACTGTCAAGCAGACAAGAACTGCGTGGCCGTGTTCGGTTGCAGCCACCTTTCTGTTTCTGCTTTTGTCGAACAATTGAGGTCCATGAACATGGGCCTTTTCAGAGTCTGCTCCCTCACAATGTGCTGTCCAAAACGGTCAATGCAGCCATAGTACCAGCCCGAGACCTTTGACGTGTGCATACTATAGGGGCCTAAATAATTACCAGTACTATTTTGGGGGTTTCCGTATTATACAATTATAGTTGGACCCAGAACCCTATTCTATTTATTTTTGTTATTATTAAGGCCCCTATATTACAAATTTGGGGGCAGGCAAGCGCTGAAACAATGATTCTCCGGCCCATCAAGGCAGCGTCTCACAGGAGCCGCGGGGGCTCCGCTGCAGGTTTGTTGCCTCACATACCCTCCAGAGGTCGTCAATGGCTGGTAGCGTGCGAGTGCTTGTACTTGATACCCGAAGCCCTAGACACCAAACTCGAGCCCTGAACCGAAATACTAGTCGCCGAGACCAGACACCCGGACCCGAAACCCTAACAACATCAGACCATCAAGCAAGAACTGTAGACCCTAAATACTATGCCATGGATCCTACTTGTAGGATCAGGGGCCGAAACAGGGAGGTGAACCTTCGTGGCTCCATTTGGTCAGCTTGTTTAGGGGTGAGTTTATTGCGACTCATGGGACAAGATGTCTGGTCCTCGTTTACAATCCGAAGCCTTTCCCCCGTCAAGGAGACTAAATACTAAAGGTCACGGCCATGACTTTCTATTTTTGGGATTCCATCGGAAGCCAACCACGAATCAGCAAGACGACACTGCTTGCAATTGGCATCGCATCGTCGGTTATGGAGAGCGAGCTTTTGCAGATGAAGGCTTCGCGAAGCTTTCTCTGCCATTATTGAGGCTTCAGCTGCTAGCTAGGGCCACAGAATGGGGTGGAAAAGCTAGGTGTGCGAATATTCGTTTGCGAAGCTTGTCTCCCAGACGGACGCACATAGCAGGCTAGTCTTGTGGACTCCGGATGCAGACGGCTTCTTCGCCCGGCGCGCAAAGGTGTCAAGTGGAGCTGTGATGCCTGTTCTGTGCCTGACTTGGATGTCTACTCTGCCTCAGGGCCACTGAAGACTGAAACCAGCGGCCTCCATGTTCCATTCAACAGAGTGAGCAAACCATTACATACACCGCTGGCTTAGTCTGCCTACCCAGCTTGGCCGTCTGTCAATGCCTTTGGTGTTTAATGTGCAGGGAACCTTGCGCCACTATGACCTGGAGTATAGCAGCAGAGACCGGGCATGCCAGGGATCCCTTCCCCGGCCTTCGGAATCTCGATTTCGAATTTTAAGTGTTCCCCAGGGCCTAGCCGCATCTCATACCGGTAGACCCATGCAAGAGCTATGGACAGCTTTGACCCTGGGGGCCGAGTTCAACAAGCCGTTGTGCAGCTTCCAATGTGGCTACATCACATCGAGCCCAGGACCTGAATCTGCTCGTTAATATGACTACCCATTAAACTAGTAGTATTTTCATTACTCGCCATTATTATAACCACTGTTATGATCATGATCAGTGTGGTTGATATGCCTTTTATAAGTATTACCATTGCTATTGTTGTTGTAATTAAAGCTTGTCTTGAGCATTGTTTATGGTATTATCATTAAACTGTCAATATTTGCGATATGCTTCTTATGATTCCTATCATTATTATTGTTCTTATTGTCGTTATTACTATTCCCATGCTTCTTAATACAAGTTTTCTTATGGTATCATTCTTCTTATTACTGTAATTAGTGGTTTGTTATTCATAGTCTTCTTGTTATTGTTGTTGACAAGATACTATTTTTCTTACCATTGTGATCACGATCACTGTTATTTGTATTATTGTTATGAATATGGTTTTGATTATCATCGTTATCATTGTTTCCATTATCAGTACTACGTTTTTCCATTAGTAGTAGTCGTAGTAGTAGTAGTAGTAGTAGTAGCAGTAGCAGTAGCAGTAGCAGTAGTAGCAGTAGTAGTATATAACATGATTATTGCTACTATTGTTTTATTCTTTTCATTACCATACTTCGTATCATGGTTGGATTTATTCTTATCCTTAGAATATTAGCAGTAGTATGACTATTAGTGTAAATATGGATTAAATGCGATTCTTCTTCTTACTACTATGCCTATTGCTGTTACTATTCTATTACTGATACCATGACTACTGACCTTTTTATTCTGATTACTCCTGGTATTGTTATTATTACTACTACGACTACTACTACTGCTACTACTACTACTACTACTATTGTTATTTATTATTGTCACTGTTTATTATTGGTATTACTATTAAACTGGTATTACTATTGTTATGGTTTTAAGATCGCAGCTGTCCTGGGAGCCTGGAAGTCTTTGAAGCTGCACGTGAAGGACTCCGAGACGCTGGCTGCAGGCTGGTGTTCACTACTATTATTTGCAGTTTTTATTCTTATTAGTACTTATTACTAGTAATTATGAATATTAGTACCCTGCAGCAGGGCCAATCAGTTTCGGAGACTCCCGTTCTTGGAAGACCAAATCCTTTCTCGCGACGGCCCTCGCAAGAGGCAAGCGCAGACACTTTTCTGATGGGACTTTCCTCAGCAGCCCTCCTTTGCCTCCTCGATGGACCTTGCCACAAAGACCAAGCAAGCAAGTGTAAATCGTGATATTGACCAAGGACTCCCAAGAGCGAGGTCGCTGGCAAGGGAGCCCAGACGGGGCGCCCTACAAACACAACATGGGTCGATGCTGAGGAGTCTCGCAGATCTAAAAGAGCCGGCAAAATCCGATTTGTTGGTGAGTTGCACGGGGTCGTTGATGCTTTGGAGTCGATGACCACCAGACTCCAAGTAACCCTAAACGCTCAACCGTCATCATTCTGCCTGCATTCCAGATCGCGCTGGCCCCTCCACCGAGGGTGGAATCGTGTTCAGGGGCAGCTGCTCCGCAATAGTCAGTGGAGGAGTGGGCAGGGCACGGGCCATCGGAATTTCGGAAGGTTTGGGCAGTTTGCGTGCACCATCACGTTACCGAAGTGCTGGCATGTCGACCTTCCACATTGCAGGCGTCGTTTCGACTTGAGTTCTTGGAAGTAGGAAGTACAGCCGATTGACCATGAGTGACCGGCGCTTCCTACCTCGACCCCTCAAATTTGAGGTGGTGACTGTTGTGGCAGGCAGGCTGACTTTAGCTTGCATACTTTGGTGGTCATGGAATACCGAAGCACAGAAGCACAACATACTCAACCCAACTACGCGGCGGAAAGGCACGATGCGGAAGCCTAAAAGCGACATGCCAATAACAGACCCGCAAGAAGGCATAAGGCGTGTTGTCTATAGATAGATACATATATATATATAAGGTATAGATTTGACTCCGGATTGCAAGCTATTGCTAGCTCCTGGTAATGATTATTGCGAATGTGGTTCGCTGTGTCTTTAACTACTGTTTCTGCTTGTCGTGCAGCTACTGCTGGTGTCACTGTGTTTTGACTCTTGTTGTTTCGTTCCACTTGTCGAGAACTGGTGCTGTCACTAATTCTGGCATTGCCGTTGTTGGTATCATGACAAATAAGAGGAGTGGTCGTCGACGGAGGAAAATGATCCTGACAATCCAAAGTCAGTGATGGAAGCCATATCCATCATGTGATGATCTGATGAGTGTTGAGTCCTGGACGCCCCCACTTCCTCTTATTGCTGCTCACCATACTGACCAGTCTTGGGTGCTTTCCCCTGCTATGCTCAAGGCCCACGAGTCCAAGAAGCGTAGAGCCCCCCCAAGCGTTGCAAAACAACGGCCCTAAACTTTGTGATTAAATGCACTGAATCCGCTCTGCGCCACACCCATCACCAAGAGCGACCCGCGCGCGCAACCAGGCCCCAAGAAGCTTGACTCCAGCTCTTGATCGCTAAAGCCTGTCGTGCTGACTGGCCCAAGACCATGTGCAAAACCCGAAAACCCCTAAACCCAAAATTTCCGAGGCTGCGGCGTGCACTGCGAAATCTTGCAGCAGTATCGGAGAAACAGAGGCCCGTTAGGAGTTGGGAAACGGGTTACGGAGCATGGACTTAGGGTTTTCATGGCTTCATGAGGTAAGGTTATAGGGTCTGGTGGGAGGATTGTCCGGGCGCTGCACGCATCAGTACGGGGTGTCATAAGCAAATCGATAACAGGTTCATAACGTGGCACGCAGCTTCACTGGCGAGTCTTCCCGGGATTCGGAAGGTGAGCTTTAGAGGGTTCGGGGCCGACACCCGACTCGCGAGTGCTTTGAGATAAGGGGGCTGGACATAACGATTGTGTTGGGCCCTGCCCACACATGGCAAGCGTGATGTGTTCAGTCAGATTGCGGTTTTGTCCATGTGCTGGGCCGAAGCTCCCCTACACTGACGAGGCGAGCGTTCAAAACTTGGCCGAAGCACCAGTCTTTCCTTAGGCCAACTAGCGTAACTAGCGAGGACCTAGAGCCCTCAACATCTAAATCCTAGAACGTGCAATCCTGCGGCTTCACAAATCCCTCACCTTGAAATCTGAACGGCCTCGAGCAAAGAGCCTACTACTTGAAAGGTCCGTGGACTTCGTCCTTTGCTTTTGCAGCGTGGCACGCTCCCCAGGCAGGGCGCCTCGAACATGATCGGGATGTGCATGCAGGAGACATGTCGAGTCTAGGTTTTCAGGACTATACACATATTCGTTGGCTTGCTTGCTTGCTTGCTACTCTTGCTTGCTCTTGTGCTGTTTCGTGTTGTGTTGGTTGTGGGTGGGGTGGGCGGGGTGGGTGGGCGTGGGTTGGTTAATTGTTTGGTCGGTCCGTGGGTTGGTTGGTCGATTGGTTGGTTGTTCGTGTATGTGGTTTTGTTTATTTGCTTGGTTGCTTGCTTTGTGGCTTGGTCGGTCGGGCGGTCGGCCTCCGGCCTTCCCGCCAGTCCACCTGCCTGGCTTTCTTTCTGCCCTCATGTACGTCTGCAGGTAGCAAGATGTCCAGTTTCAAACCTTTTGAAAAGCTGGAGTTGGCGCTCCGGCAACTTGCCCCTTACCCCCTTTCGGAGGAAGTCTTACGGCCCTGAGCTCCTCGCTCGACATCCTGGAAGCCTTCCTAGCCAGAAAGAATCCTGAACTCCCAAAGGCAGGAGCCTACGTCACACAAGCGTTCAGCCCAACAGGTTAGTCAGGACAAGTTGAAACCCGAAACCCTACAGCCGTAGGCCTACCGTCTTGCAGCCGAGATGAGCCCTCTGTAGACTCTAGATTCTAGGCCCCAGGCTGCAAGACCCATGTAAGCCAGACATTCATGAGACTGCGATACCGAAGACGAAACACCTTCATGAAGCCCCAGAGCCCGACCTGAGCCAAGCAGTCGAGCAGGTCGCAACCCCAAATCCGAAATCTTCAACTTAACCCTAAGCCCTGAAAGCCCAAAAGCCGTAAATAGAGAGCCGAAGGTGGCGGGTATCCGGCAGTCGAGGAGCATGAGCTATGGGGTTTACGGATTGTTGGGCTCACGGACATTGGGATTTAGAGCCTTAGGTCATTTGAGGAGCTTAAACAGGATGCCGGGCTTTTGGGAAATTGATCCGCGATGGATGCTCAGGCTGTGAGTTTGTGGAAAGACTTGCGGCTGTTGAGGTTCAGGGTTAGGGACGTCAGATTGAAGTTCGGGTAGCATAGGGCCGCAACAATTAGCAATAGTATCTCCTTAGAGTCCTTGATAATGTATTTTCGATACCATCATGCAACCCAAAACATCCTAAAACCCAGGCCTTTACATTACGAGGAGGCTCCTGGCGTTTGGGTTTGGGACTCGGCTCAACCAGACATGAAGCTCATACTAAGACTCACACCCTTAAATCCGTAAACCATTGACTCCTAAACCTTAAGCCCCCAAACCCCTAAACTTCCCTCAACCCTTAAAACCTCCCTACATCCTGCAGCGGAGGACGAGCTGGGCTGGCTGTCCGAGCTCCTGGCACCGGAGGCGGGGTTGGTCAGGGGATGAGGGCTTTCAGGGCTTTTGGGGCTTAAAAAGAATGCTAAGGATGAGTGTAGGGTCTTCAGGGCCTCCACGTTATGACATGGTTCACTTATGGCGCTTAAGCTTGATAGGGGTTAGGGCTTCTACGGATTATCGATAGTGCTTGGAAACAATAGGGTTTTAGATTTAGGGCTTTCAAGGCTTACAAAGAGTGCTTATAATGGTAGGACCTCAGGGCTTTTACCTGAAGCCTTAGCAGCCTACATGTTTAGCGCTCCTCATTATGATTGCCTTATGTGGTCCTCAAAAATGATAAGGTGTTGAGGGCTTACGAACAGTGGTTTACACAAGAGTTCGGGGCTGTAGGTTTTGGGGGTTTAAGGAATCTGGAAATTTCCGGAGTGTTGGCTTCCGTGCGGCATGGCAGGCGGACTTCTACCGAAACAGCACGCGCATTTACGCACGGGCCCCGTGAACCTCAGCCAGCAGGATTCGCAGCTTTGGCCAAACAGTATTGAAGATACAAATCTACTTGTTGAGTACATGGATCCGTTTAAATAAATAGTTGTAAAAATTTCAGGTATTTGGTGCTTAAATGTTTAAGGGCTCAGGACTCACGCACTCAGGATCCTTTGGATGCTAGGTAATATGGGATCCGAAAGCAAGAGCAGTGCTGCTCCTCTCTCTTGAATGACTTTGCATATGCTTAGCCCAAGGTACCCCGAAGCCGCAAGACTCTTAAAGCGTGCCTGCAAGCAGATGAGCCCTCATCGGCCTCGTTTTCCGCTTGCTGCCTTAGGAAAGCCTCCGAACCGCGAGAAATCGACAACAACCGCACACATGCCTCAAAGCCACCCCTCGTCCCCTGAAAGTTCTCGTTCGAAGCCCCAATGCCTTTGAAACCCCTGAAACCCGAAACTCACAGCCGAAGTGCGAGACCTCAACACGCTTCCACCAGCAAGACCACTCGTGGAGGCTATCTATGCAGTGAGTTGTATTCGAGCCCACGAAAATGGAGTCGCAAAAATAGGGAACCCTCCACTGTAAGGCCATGAGTTTCGCAAGCTCAGGTCAAGGAGAAATGCGGCGATGCTGCGATGCCTGGCACGGAGGTGAGGGCTTCTTCTGCGTTTGTTGTCGTGAAGAATTGCATGATGCGTGCGAGCAAGTTACTTGTCTTCTCTTGTGTCGGGTTCTGTAGGTCCGTCGGTATTCCTATTCTACTTGTCAGGGTCTAGTGCACAGCCCACGGTATGGCGTCCCTGCTACCCAATCAGTACTCTTGGACAGTTTCCAAATCCTTGCGGCAGGAGTCCTTGCGCGAAGCCCTGCTGCCCTTTGCCAAGGCTCGCGCCCGCCTCTTGTTTTGAGTTGGGATTCAGGTTACGTGTTATGTATGTCAAGACACTTCAGTTATAGGCATCATCAATGCAGTGCCCAAGCCCTTCTTAGCTTCGTGAGTCTGGCGTTCGTGCATTTTTGCGTTGTGTCGGGGGAGATGGGGGAATTTGGAGTACTTAGATGAACGTGCACACTCCACAAATCATCCTCGCAGGGCACTAGCCTCCAGCCCGGAGACTGGAGCAGCAAAGCATGGGCGGACAAGGGGACAGTCCTGACGTTGTAGGGACCGACCGGGAGGGATAGTGTTCTCGGCTGCGACGAGAGAAGGTGAGGTTTGGTTTGAGTGTTGCGATGGTTATTGTGGCTGATGGCCTACCTTCTAAGCTATGATACCATCATTCTCAGTCATATTCACAGTGCTGTGCCATGCTGAGGCACTTGTTGTGATTTCGCAATGTCCAGAGCTCCGGAGTTTGTGCCGGCTACAGACCATATCCGCCGCTTTGGGCTGAGGCCGGTTGAGGGACCCCAAGTGGAGGGAGTCTTCTGCATGCGCTTTAGAACTAGAAAAGTAGTCTCAGCATGCAACGCCGCTATCTGTCAGAGCAGCATTGCCCCTAAACCCGAAACCCTACGCAGGTTGTCGAAGTGACACGCGTCGATGATGAGCTCCGTGCGGACGATGCTGGGGCCCCCAGCCTTGGCTAAAGTTGGAAGCCCTGCACTCCATGACACAGTTTCCGAAAATAGGGGACTCTAGTTAGTATAGTACCCTTTTTTAGTAGGATCCTTATACTAAGGACCCCCTAAAAAGGTATGTGGGTTTGTTTTCTTTCCGATCTGGCGAAAAGTAAGCACATTACAAGAAGGCACCTTGAAGCCTTTTTTCGGGGCTCGCCATGCTCTGATCCCTCGAGGACACTACAGCTCAACAGCTTCAGCGACGAATGTGTGCTGAGCCTTAAACAGAGACCAGCACGGCCTGGTGCGCAAAACAGGATTTAACCCCCAACTTCCAAGCCTGAGGATTACGAGTTCTTGTTTGGGCCCTGCAGCCTCTTTAACTCGTGACACCCCGCAGGCACATGTGGCCTCTCTCAGCTCAGGATAGAAGACCCAGGCCGGGATGATTCAAGATTCAAACTGACCGGTAATAGCGTATAAGAGCCGGTAATAGCGTATAACAGCCGGTAGAACGGTATAGCCAGAACGGTAGGTACTGGACGAAAACTTTGGACGATTTGACGATGGGTTGAGCTGCTGCTGCTGGCATTGCCGTAGCCGTTGCCGTAGCCCATGCATTGGGCTCAATTTTGATTAGAAGCCCTGGCACTCCCGAGATGGCCGGATGGCCCACCCGGCTTGTTCATGCCCTTGCTCTCCTGTGTCCTTCTTGCATCTCTGTGCTTCGTGCCGGGGCCAGGCCACTTGCCTAGACGATGACGAGGATGATGGCAAGCAGCGTGGCAAACTTTCCAGCACAGGGTGCCTTGATTTGATTCAAACGTGTCGGGGCCAGGCATTTGCCTAGACGATGATGGCGGCATGGCAAACTTTCCAGCACTGGGAGCCTTGATTTGATTGAGACGTGCCGTGGCCAGGATATTTGCCTAGACGATGATGGCAAGGACAAGGACAAGGCGTGGCAAACTTTCCAGCATTGGGAACTTTTGATTTGATCGGGGCCAGGCAATGTGCGCAGACGATTATGCCAAGGACAGGGCAAGCACTGGAATTTTGATTGACTCGCTCCTCGCTCTCTGTGCCTTTTGCCGTGCCAGGCAGCGCGCCTGGACGATGATGGCAAGGACAAGGCAAGCATTGAATTTCCTTTGGCTCGCTCTTTGTGCGTTTTGCCGTGCCAGGCAGTGCGCCTGGACGATGATGGCAAGGACAAGGCAGGCAGTGCTTTGTTGATTAACTTGCTCTTTGTGCTCTGTGCCGTGCCAGGCAGTTCGCCTGGAGGATGATGGCACGGACAAGGCAAGCACTGGGTGATCCCAAATGTGTGAATCCTCGAATTTGTCTGCGAGGTGGGCTGTGTGGATTCGCCCGTTTGTTTCCGATCAATCAGAACCACCCTGATCTGCAGCCGGGGGGCAGCATTGGTAACCTTTTTTTCCATTGTCTGGCACTGGCTGGTCGGTTTCTTTTCACTTCTCAGGACTGACCCAGTGCACCTTTAGGAGACTTCAACTTTTTGTGTGCTGCGAACTAGAGTGGGGACATTCGCATCAAGAAAAGACTATATATATATGATTTTATTTTTCCTTCTGATGCTAATGCAAATGTTAATTGTTAATGATTCTGTAAGCAAGTCATGGAGCTGATCCTGAGCCCTCAAGCTTGAGAACTCCAAACCCCTTTTCCCTTGGAGTTTTTCAACCTGCCCGATGAATCGATGCAATGCTTCATTGAGGCTGCGCTCAAACAGGGCGCAATCTCTTCACTTGCGTGGCAGCAACTGGTGGGACAAGGAGAAGAAGCCCTTGCTCAAACCAGACAGTTTCGTGACGATGGATCACGTTGCTCATCGAGCTGAGCTGCTGTCTCAAGACGGGTTTTTTTGCTCCGGCGAATGATGTCTTGGCCGGCAGTTTCCTGATGAATCTTGCTGCGTACTCCCTGCTTGAAGAAGTTCTTGGCATCATGGATGCACACAGATGCAACCTAGAAATGGGTGCCAGAGTTGCTTATTTTCTGTTGAGCGCTCACAAGTACACCGTGATCCTTGCTACGCGGGAGAAGTTCCTCGCCTGGGATAGCCATGTCTTCATCCCGGAGTATGTGGATCATTGTTCCACTTGTGTGCCTCTGCTGCTCGTAATCTGACATTGCCGAACAACCGTGGCCACAGTCTCTAAAGGTGAAATCATTGCACACCTCAGGAGTGCAGCGATGTCTCCTTGCTCCTGAAGCACATGTGCCGCACAAGCGGGGAGTACTTCGCCTTCCGAGCTGAAGATACGAGTGTGCTGCTGGGTGCTTATAGATGGTATGTGTCTTGAACCCTGTGCAGATGTCCAAGAATGTCCAAGAAAGCAGAGTTTCAGGCAGTGCCTGGTACCGAAAACTGATACTTCGGTGATGCAGGCGTGCGCAGATTCTTTTGCCGCAGTACCGTTTGCGCGTGTGAGTTATTTCGGTTTCCTTGATCCAGATCTCGGGGCGTCCAGATGAAGCAGGCCCAGAAGTCGCAGCCTTACTTCCGTTTTCTATTATGTCCCAATTTTATCGCTCCAGGAAGGTGGCCAAGCGCCACGAATGATGAAACGCGAAACGGACAGCCCTGCCCCTGACACTCTTGTCGCTTCTTTTCCCGAGGCGCCGTGCGTTGCAAGTGAAGTTCTGTCGCCCTTTCATACTGCTGGCAGGAACAAGGCACTATCAACGGGGAGTGCCCTGTGTGCAGACTCGTCTACTACCGCATCCGAAAAGGCGAGCAGTGCTTTGACTGCCGGGCCACGCTGTGGACAGTGGTGGCTTGGAAATGCTTGGAATGTTTGGACATTATTCGAGAAATCTGTGACGATCCGCGCTTCCAACCCCCGAATCCAAACGAGAGCGGACTGTTTTTGTGCAGCTTGTTGGTCTTATAGGTGGTCAACTCAACAATCCCAGGATGCCTCTTCGGGGAAAGTTGTTGCACCTGAGGCGCGGGGGTTGGGTAGTAACAATGTGCTGCGACAGTTTGAGCGAGCCTACGAACCTACAGGTTGGGAACTCGTTTTCGTCACTTCGTACAAAAAGCTTGCAGGAAAGGAAGCATGAAGGTGCAGTGAAGCCGAAGCGCACCAAGCCCAAGGCCACGGGGTTGACGCTGCTGTTTGCTTTCTTTCCGTGACCAGAGATATTGAACAATGCCAAGAACCGAAACGCAAAGCTGCAGCTAAGCCGAAGGAGGTCGAGGTGCAGCCATACGCAAAATCATCGGGAGCCCTCTTTTCGAGCATTTCGTGCCGCGAGCTCTTTGCAACGATGGCGCCCGCTGCTTCTGGCCACCCGAGTCTCTTGCCAGGAACCGAAACCGAGATGCAAAGCTGAGCCGAAGCAGGTCGAGGTGCAGCCACACACAAAACTCATCGGGAGCCCTCTTTTTCGAGCATTTCGTGCCGCGAACTCTTTGAAACGATGGCTCCCGCTGCTTCTGGCCACCCGAGTCTCTTGCCAGGAACCGAAACCGAAACGCAAAGCTGCAGCTAAGCCGAAGGAAGTCGACGCCGAGGTGGAGCCGTTTACAGAGTTCATCGGGGGCCCTCTTTTCGAGCATTTCGTGCCGCGAACCGAAACTCAAAGCTGCAGCTAAGCCGAANTTACAGAGTTCATCGGGGGCCCTCTTTTCGAGCATTTCGTGCCGCGAACCGAAACTCAAAGCTGCAGCTAAGCCGAAGGAGGTCGAGGTGCAGCCATACACAAAACTCATCGGGAGCCCTCTTTTCGAGCATTTCGTGCCGCGACCTCTTTTAAACCATGGCTCCCACTGCTTCTGGCCACCCGAGTGCACAGGTCTTGCTTGTGGTCGTGACAGGAACCGAAAAGCAAAGCTGCAGCTAAGCGGAAGCAGGTCGAGGTGCAGCCATACGCAAACTCATCGGGAGCCCTCAAACGATGGCTCCCGCTGTTTCTGGCCACCCGAGTCTCTTGCCAGGAACCGAAACCGAAACGCAAAACTGCAGCTAAGCCGAAGGAAGTCGACGCCGAGGTGGAGCCGTTTACAGAGTTCATCGGGGGCCCTCTTTTCGAGCATTTCGTGCCGCGAACCGAAACTCAAAGCTGCAGCTAAGCCGAANTTACAGAGTTCATCGGGGGCCCTCTTTTCGAGCATTTCGTGCCGCGAACCGAAACTCAAAGCTGCAGCTAAGCCGAAGGAGGTCGAGGTGCAGCCATACACAAAACTCATCGGGAGCCCGCGAACTCTTTTCCACCATGGTTCCCGCTGCTTCTGACCACCCGAGTGTGCCAGGTCTTGCTTGTGGTCTTGACAGGAATCGAAACGCAAAGCAGCAGCTAAGCAGAAGGAGGTCGAGGTGCAGCCATACACAAAACTCATCGGGAGCCCTCTTTTCGAGCATTTCGTGCCGCGAACTCTTTTAAACCATGGCTCCCACAGCTTCTGGAAAAGCAAAGCAGCTTCTAAGCGGAAGCAGGTCGAGGTGCAGCCATACACAAAACTCATCGGGAACCCTCTTTTCGAGCATTTCGTGCCGCGAACTCTTTGAAACGATGGCTCCCGCTGCCTCTGGCCACCCGAGTCTCTTGCCAGGAACCGAAACCGAGATGCAAGGCTGAGCCGAAGCAGGTCGAGGTGCAGCCACACACAAAACTCATCGGGAGCCCTCTTTTTCGAGCATTTCGTGCCGCGAACTCTTTGAAACGATGGCTCTTGCTGTTTCTGGCCACCCGAGTCTCTTGCTAGGAACCGAAACCGAAACGCAAAGCTGCAGCTAAGCCGAAGGAAGTCGATGCCGAGGTGGAGCCGTTTACAGAGTTCATCGGGGGCCCTCTTTTCGAGCATTTCGTGCCGCGAACCGACACTCAAAGCTGCTAAGCCGAAGGAGGTCGAGGTGCAGCCATACACAAAACTCATCGGGAGCCCTCTTTTCGAGCATTTCGTGCCGCGAACTCTTTGAAACGATGGCTCCCGCTGCTTCTGGCCACCCGAGTTTGCCAATTCTCGTTATTCATAGGTGTTGCTTGTGGTCTCGCCAGGAACCGAAAAGCAAAGCTGCAGCTAAGTGGACCCAGGTCGAGGTGCAGCCATACACAAAACTCATCGGCAGCCCCCTTTTCGAGCATTTCGTGCCGCGAACTCTTTGGAACGATGGCTCCCGTTGCTTCTGGCCACCCGAGTGTGCCAATTCTCGTTATATTCATACGTCTTGCTTGTGGTCTGGCTCATACGTGTTGCTTGTGGTCTGGCCAGGAACCGAAAAGCAAAGCTGCAGCTAAGCGGAAGGAAGTCGACGCTGAGGTGCAGCCGTTTACAGAGTTCATCGGGAGCACTCTTTTCGAACACTCTCTGAAACGATGGCTCCCGCTGCGTCTGGCCACGCGAATGTGCCAGTTCTCGTGTTGCATAGGGCTTGTTTGTGGTCCTGCCAAGAACCGAAATGCAAAGCTGCAGCTAGGCGGTCGTGCCACGATGTCGAGGCCAAAGTATGCATCGTGACCTGGCTGAGTCACGCACCACCAGCCCTATCCAGTATGGAACTTGGCAGGTTGCTTCTGCAAAGCAACAGGCCAAGGCCGGGCTTGACCATCGATGATTGTTTCGCACTGGAAACTGTTTCTGGGTCTTGCAGCTGACGATCCAGCCAGGAACCCAAACGCAAAGCTGCCGCTAAGCCGAAGGACGCCGAGGCCCTTTTTGAGGGTCAGCGTACAACCTGTCGGCCAATCACAGAAAGAATTCAAGCAACCTTTCTGTTCTTTACCAAGTTGTACCAAGTGTTGTGCAGCTACAACCAATGGCGACGCCTGGCTCGAACTGCAGGCAATACTTACTAGGCCGGCTTCAGCTGCCTCGTGTGCTTGGGGGCTTGTTCGAGCATATCGGAGTCTCCCACGAGACCCCGCACAGGACCCCGCCCGCAAGGTTTGGAAAGACTTCGGCCGCTTCGCCTATGTATGCAAGGGCCAAAAGCCAGAACGTTCCTCCGAAACGAATTTTCGAGCAGCTGCGAAGGCATGGATGGACGAACATCGCCAGAGTCGCAACGGCACCTTGCTTGGCGGATTGTCGAGGGCCTGGGAGGCTGGCGTCGAGTGCGCGGACTGCAAACTGGGACGAGGGCAGAGATTTCGACTGGAGTGGAATCAGGATGCAGCAGAACCGGACGCGGTACGCCTGAAGATCTTCAGCTCAGGGTTTCCTTCAACTTCAATAGGCACATAGATTTTTTCCTTTTCGTCCATGAATCCATGCGGGGCCAACAGGGTGGTTTGGTGCTCCTGCAGTGAGTCGGAAGGCATGTGCTGGCAAGAAGCGGCCTCTGCGCCAGTCCGACAACCTGAACTCAGCAACGTCGACAAGCGACGCAGATGCGAGGGTTCACAGGGAAGAAAAAACTGACTGCCCCTTCAGATTGGCAGGCATGCGTGGAGGCCAATCAGGATCCCGAACTACTCTGCTTTGTGTCTACACCGCCAAGTGGCAGCTTTGTTGCAGTTCTGCAGCCACTGTTGAATGAGGTCGCGAGTATTCATGCTCAGGGATACGTGGGACCTCATTCTGTCTCCGCTGACTGTACATTTCGTGTCGAAGTAGATGACTGGGTGTACTTGCTGGTGACGGCATCCTTGCACCGGATGTTGGATGGGCGGTGGCGGAGGAGCGGGCTGCCGCTCCTGTTTGCACGTCACCCGGTGGAAACCTGCTCTCCGCGCTGCTCTCGACATTCACACAGACGGGTTCGCAGGACTGCCAAGGATGACCAAACTGACCAAACAAGCTTTCTCTGCTGCTCAACACGTCCAAGGTTTGGAGCGCTTCTTCCGCAACCTGTCCAAGAAAACCGTGCAAGGCCTCGAGACTGGGGAGACGATCCAAGTGCCGAAGCTCAAGAAAACACTCAGAGTAGTGACACGTCACCTGCACAAGCTGGCTCGCTTGCCGACGCTCTCCATATTCCTGTTGTTAACCAAAACGTGGTTGGACAGGATGGAGCACTGCTGGGAAGAGCGGGATTTTGCAGTGTACTTGAAGCAGCAGTACTTTGTGACTTTGTGGAGTGTCTCTTGAACGAGGCGATCTATGGATGGCCGGCTGATCTAGGCGCTTCCTGGTGGTATGGAATGACAAGTGCGGTCCTGCAAGGTCCGAGTTATCGTACGTGCTGCGGACCGATGCCGGCTTCACTGGAGGCGTTCCCTTGTCTCCGGATGACTGGATGATCCATCGCCAGGGCACCGGACTGTGGAGGCATCACTTGCCAGGCGTTGGCGCTGTGATTCTTCCAGCTTTGTGGCGCCTGCACGAAGATGCCAGGAAGACTCCAGCTTCTGTGCAAGAGCGTGCAAGTGGCACAGCAAGGATGTTCATTATGCGCACCGACTGTCTTGCAAGTGTGGACCCGGGCATGGCAGATGCCATGGTTGCCCAAGCGATTACGAACAAGATTCCCCAGCTGCAGGGATTGCTTCTCCAACATGGCATTTTACCTCTGTTCGAGCACCCGATTGCACCGCATTTCTTTCGAGAAGCTGACGGACATGTGGACAGACCATTGCATTGTCTCCCATGTGCCAGCCAGAGTGCGATGGCAAATTTATGTCGTATGCTTTGGTGATTCGTTTGAGGATTTTTTCACCCTTGCCTGAAAGCCGTCCAGAGAGCCGATCAGTTGCGTGAGATGCTAGCAAATCTGCCACCGTCCAAGCGCGGAGACCACGCCAGACGCCCGTCGATGGGTGCAGAACGCCTTCGTCTTTAAAGTGAAGCCATTCACAACAGTCGCCGAGGCAGGAACGGCTACCTCATGGGTCCGAATTTTGCTGGTCTTATGTCCCTGATTTCAGGAGACACTGGATGAGCTGCAGCGTGGCAGTGTGAATCCAGTGCGTCTCACGGAGGAGGCGACATGTGTCCTGCAAGCGGGGCTGGAAGCTGCGCTCGCAAGGATGTTCGCAGACGCCAAACGGTGTATGAAACAAGCAAGTCGTAAGACGTTATGGCCGTCGGATATGCGTCTCGTTGCGCAGATCCGTCATGACGATGCTTTGTATATGAACTGGCGTCCTACTGGCCCTGCAGATCCGGTGGATGCTCGCCGACGTGGCTTCGAAGTGTGATCTGTGTGATATTCTTGACTGGCAGCCCACTGGGCCTGCAGATCCGAGGGATGCTCGACAACACGGCTTCAAAGTGTGAAAAAACAATTCGTGGGATGATTGCAAACACCAGTTGCTAGCATGCAAGAGCCTTTGATTGTTGCCGTTTCGTGGATGCTGTTCGGCCCTGCTCAATTTCATGTTTACTGTTTTCCAAGTTCGTGCATGGAAGTGGTGCCTTCAGAGTTTTGCTCGCGCTGCGGCGCGTTTTACGCTGTTACTGTGCCGGCCCAGCATCTCTACCCTCGTTTTTACACCAAAACCCATGAAAACCCAGGACTCCCGCAAAACCCTGATGATCTACACCCAAACTTGAGACCTTGATCTCAAGCCCTAGACCCTAGACAGGCCCTAGACCCCTAATGCAAGAAGCCCCTCGGCCCAAGATCCGAAATCCCAATTCTTCAACCAGGCTACAGCCTATCTGGATCATCTCGCTGGCCCGAACTACGACGACCTGGCTGCCACAGTCTCAAGTTAAAAGCTGGAGATCAGGTTGGGGGTCGGGGGCTTGGGGTTTAAGGTTTAAGCTTATAAGGACGGATGTACATAAGGGGTGGGGTAGCGGTGTCTTTCAGGGCCCTGCTCACACTCCATACGCCGAAGACCTGAGCACTCACAACAAGCCTGGGATCGAGTGAGCAAGCCAAACGAAGCTTCAGCCAGAAGGTGTAGAGCGTAGGACACCTATTGGCACAGCTAGTCGTCTTCCTGTTGGTGCAGACATGAACTCGTAACAGCTGGTGATGTGTAATGTGAATATCAGTATAATCCGCGTCCTTCGACCTTCGATGTCAGGTGCTTATCACTGTTTGGGGTCTATGGTGGGATAGTAATTATGATGGCCATTGCTATGAATGCTGTCTGCGGTTCCGCTGGAACGGCAGATGTTGCCGTAGTTTTTTTTTGCAAAACGCCCGAGCCCTGCTGTAATGACCTTAGCCTAGCTGAAGCCGCAACCACTCGACTCCTGAAACCTGGACCCTTGACCCTAAGACCCAAAGCTCTGAACCCTAAACACCAAACACCTTTAGGCGTGGACGTTTTTCCTCCATGCCGACGCCCCGGAACATGTGCATCCCTTCCGTCTCCTGGAGGAGGTGGGTCAGTTCTGTCATGCTGGGATGACAAAAACATCCAGGCTTCGGCTTGCAGCCTTGAGGCCTGTAAGGCCTCAAAAGCAATCGGTCTGGGTATCATTTGCCCAAGAACCATCTCAGGTTCGAGGGACGGTCATGAGTCATGAGGATTGTTGGAGAGAAGGTTCCCTTTCCTTGCGTTCTTGTTACGGAATTTAATTTGAGTTACCACAATAGGGAAACCATACTATTTACTATAGATCCCTATTGCGGTAACTTAAATCTTAAACCCCAAGCCCTTAAAGGAACCCATATAGGCTTAAAGGAGCCCTTATAGATCCCCATTATGGTAGCTGAAAATTAGATTCATTAAATTCCTTGACAAAAACCCAGTTCCCCAGCTCTCACGATAAAGCTGGGCAAGCTCGGGTAAGACTTTGATTGCGCATTGATGGGTTTCCGCTCTGAGCTCCAAACAAGAGAACCCTACCCTAGCCGCCCAACCCGAAACCTCTGAAACCCCTGAACCGTGAAGCCTAAACCCTATCAGTCACGATTTCTGGGAGGTCCTGGCGGCCGTGCGGAGCGGCTTGTTGGAGCAGGCCCGGTTCTGATTTGTGCTCTGGCTCTGGATGCTCTCCGGAGCCTCTACTCTACCTCCTTCTTTGAGACCGTTTTGACAGAGTGTATAGTTTTCATCGTCAATATCTCGCCTCCGGGTCCCAACCCTGGCACTGCGGTTGATGATATAAATCCTGCATTACCTTAATTATGGGTAATGCAGGATTTATATCATCAACCGTACTTGGAGCATGAAGACCCTGACCCTGACCCTCCTGCAAATGCAGGATATGTTCCCCTTCCTCTATCTGAGCCCGGGACCCAGCTTCCTTTCCGGTTTTGCTGTTTCTGCACGATGGGATTTGATGAAAAGCAGGATTTGGGTTCAGGGCCACATGAGGGGGGCTTTGCAGCAAAGGACCCACTGTTTGCTGCTGGCTTTTCATGCGGAACGCGACTGCAACGGGTAAGAACCCATCTTGCGCACTGTCGAGTATTGGGTTCACTGTGGATTTGTCTTTGTATGTGTCAGGGTGTGTCACTTAAATTGAGTGGGTGGGTGCAGATCGGGATGCACCGTGTGTTGCCTTGTGGTGGGGTTTGAGTCTTATGTGTTGTGTGTCGTGGGAGTATGCGTACACACACACACGAATGGCCGGTGTGCTTCTTGACGACACTGTTACGTTCACCGTGCAGACCTTGAAGCCTGTCACATTTTCATGGTTGGCTGGACCCTAGTCGGGATTGACTATCCCAAGGGTGCACTTGGACCCTAGGCCCCATACTCCTCCGGCCCCTTGTGCAACTTTGCAGAGCCCTTAAGCCATGTTGCAACACTCAGCGTAGTAGAGTGCCGTATGTAACCTTTAGCGTTTTTGGCGTATTTTAATCCCTATACAATCCCACAAGGCTAACCAATAGTTCCCTAAGATACTGGACAAGCAAGCTACTGGCCGTAAAGCCTCAAAACCCGAGGCCACAACTTCCTGGACCTGGGCTCGTCTCTCCACACCTGGGATAACTTCGCCTCACCAAGGCGGAGTGCTGTGGGGGGGTGTAAGGTTTGGGGGTGCTACGATTCTTCGCGGGATTAAGGGCCACGTTATATAAGGGCCCTACAAAGCTTACATGAGGTCGAAGCTTGGACCTCAAGGGGGTTATGAAACATAGTGCTGTTAGTTTTGGGTGTCAGGGGCTTTTTGTGGGAGGTAGCCTCGGTTTTCGGGGTTTTGAGGCGTGGGGGTTTCGGACTTCAGGGGCAAACACAGGGTTGATAGCAGCAGTAACTAATCGGGTCTAAAACTCGTCAAACTCGTAGAAGCCGTGCTTATATGCAAATCAATTGAGACGATGATAGAGCCATTAGGACCACCCATGATGCTTGAAGCCCTTACGATTCCATCCCTCAACTGATGCACCAAACGTCCCGAAACCAAAAAACGAAAAACTCAAGGGCTACTTCTTCGACATAAACGGAACCTGTTCTCCCCTAAAGCCGAGGCCAAATCCAACAAAGACCAAAAACGTCCTGATCCCGAAGCTTAAACTGTACAAATCCCAGAGATATGTCCCAAACCTAAAACCCCCCAGAGCAAAGCACCCACTCGCAAGACCAAAGCTCGGCCCAAGACCCCCAAAAACCTCAATCCTAAACATTAAACCATCAATCCTAAAACCCTAACTAAACCTCTGAAGCCCTAAACCCCTAAACCCTGAAAAATGAAATCTTAAGCCTAAATCCTAAATCCGAAGTCCTATAAAGATGAACTGCTAAACCCTAAACCCTAAACCCTAAGCCGGGCCAGGCTCTGGAAACGGCTCTTTGGCAGTTCAATCGCACCTCCACGCGAGGTCGGCCCCTTCCACAGGGCCCCTACTCTTTAGGGTTTGGGAATGTTTGGTTTACGATATTTAGGGATGTTTAGCATCAGGGTTTTCCGGTTCAGGGATATATCGGGTGTATGGGGTGGGTCTGTTTTTGTGTCGTGGTCGGGGGTTTTGAGCCATTCCAGAGATCGAACGGAGCCTTCCAATTTGATAATTGAAGGAACGGCTTGGAGATTTCAGGTACGAACCGTGCGGGAGGTTGGGTATGCAGAACTATATGTCTGCGGATCTCTACCTTCCTTGCATATAATTATATATGCTGCCCCTGCCAGCTAGGCTGTTAAATTCCCGAAGACACTGCTCTGAGTACATGTAGGCATTTGTCACCCCGGCCGAAGGTTTGAATTGGCCTCGCCCTTTCCGGCTCCGATCTGCGGCCCTTGCAATGCGAGGCAGTCAAGGGCTACTGCTGCGTGCAGTTCCTGGTCCCACGGCGTCGTGCTCTTCTCCGGCCAAGGGCATGGTGCCCTGGGCCATTGAAGTCTATGTACAGTGTTGCTGTATTTCTGCAACACCGTCGCGGAGTTTCCTTAAAACCTTATCACAGATGACACGAAAAGCAGGGGTTCCTGTCTGGAGTAGGAATGCCTAGTAGACAAGGAGAGGGCAAGGGAATTCTCCTGCAGACTGTCGGCTGCAAGCTCGATGCCTTCTATCGGGAGTATCCGAACACAGTTACGGTGGAATGTAGGCTTCCTTGAATCCTCACTGGCTTGATCTTTTGCCGGCATTCGTTGTCCATTCTCAGCCTGCAGCTCCAGGTATGCCACTGCTTTGGCCTACTTCGCCTCCGAGGTGTCTTATTTCGAGCTATTTCCCTGGGGACGGCTGGTGACGTGGCAGGACACCCACGCAGCTGCAAATATCATGTTAGCAACATGCCTGTAGGGTGGTTGTAGTTTGCATTGTGTCGCAGATGGTTCGATGTCACATTCATCCCATCTGCCGTTTGCTACCGGGTCTTTGTGCCCTCTTGGAGTCGCACACCCTGCTCACCGTGGAGTAGGACAGAAGCATCGAAGCTAACGAATACGCGGCACGATGCCAAGAGAAGTGAAGTTCGAACATGCGGTCTCAACATACGAGGTGCCATATCTCAATCTTGCCATGAAGCTTCACAACGTTTGCGAGACCAGGATCTTACCTGCAGGGCCCCTGCCCAGCTGTGGATGTCGAGACCTCGGAAAGAATAGTAGAGTCAAGTAAGGGGATGTATAGTTGAAGGATGAAAGCAACCAACAATGGGGCTATAAGCACATGATGTGGGCTTAGGTTATAGTTGGATACATGTTCTTGTACTTACTAGCTCCCGCCCGGCTTTCCGTGAGCCGGGCCCTCGGAGCGGTGGGAGAGAGATCTATAGAATGAGGAACTCAAGCTTCAATGTGAAGCCAGGTCCAACCCCACAATCCAGATAGCGACGCAAGCAGCTAGAGCGATGGTGTATATAGGACGGTGTAGGGTTGAACAGAACCTGATCCCAGACTCGTCAACTCAACTGGCCCAAGATCAAGGCTTTGAAGGGAGGTCAGTCATGTCTCGGCAAATCTGGCTTGTTCTTGGTTCCAGCGTTTAGGAACTGCAGAGAACTGCCATTATGGCCAACTGAAGTACCACTATTGCCCCACACTGCAGCAGAAAACAGGAAGCTGTCCGGAGGAGCAGGCGATACAAGTAGCAGTTCGTAGTCCGCTATGCTGGTGGATCCAAGGCCCTGGTGGCATGTGGTCTTTGGTGAGGCCGCCAGCATCCAAAGCTCCAATGGTCAACCCTAAACCCTATGTTGCAGAACCTTTAGTGCGAAGCCCGTAGTTTCCGGTCCCTAGATCATATGACCTAAACCCTAATCCCTAAACAATAGTGAGCTGGGTTTACCTAGCAGCTCCTTGGATTTTTCAGGTCGAGTTTGGGTGGTTTCCCGGTCTTGTGTTCAGAAGTTTGGAGCTGGGGAAGAAGATCAGAGTTGACCAAACTGCAGTGCTTGCTGTATAAATATGTATGTGTAGGTATGAATTATGTGTGTATTTATATATATATATATATGCTAGGCCCCCCCCATGTACCTACTAATTCTGGTCTGTTTTATTGAACATATTGCTATATACGCAACAACTTTGATGGGGAGGGGCACTATGTATGATAAGTNAGTATTTGTTATGGTTTAAAGCCGAAATCCATCCGCTGCGTTTTTGCTGTTTTACAACTTTCAAAACATCAACACAGCGGATACTTAGTAGAATTCGTAGATCATTTGACTGGTTTAGTCAGTAATACTAGCAAAAGTAGTTGAAATAGTCTTAATACTCTTATTATTATTATTAGTAGTATTAGTAATTTGTAGAGATGAGTGTGATGGACACAGAGATAGTGATGTAATGAAGAACTTAAGTTTCGCATGTGAATTTGAGTAAGTACAACATGATGTATAAATGTTATTTAAATAAACTCTAAATATCTCTAACCAAATAGTATTAGTATCTATTAAGTACACTATTTCCTTCAATTCTACACTTTTTTCGTATAGTATTCAAATGTACTCATTGCCTTCTACGTTNTAAATAAACTCTAAATATCTCTAACCAAATAGTATTAGTATCTATTAAGTACACTATTTCCTTCAATTCTACACTTTTTTCGTATAGTATTCAAATGTACTCATTGCCTTCTACGTTTGGTATCACACTATGTTTATTATCCACTAACTCATATTACTACTACTACGACTACTACTACTACTACTACTAGTACTACGAATACTAATCCTAATACTACTACTAATACTAATACTAATACTCATACTCATACTCATACTCATACTCATACTCCTACTACTACTACTACTACTACTCACAGTCAGCAACTAACTACTATACAAATTATATCGTTTACTACTACTACTACTACTACTACTGCTACTACAAGAGATACTTTATATCATACTTACTTTTTCACTACTTATTACTACTACTAGTACTACTAGAAAAAATTTGTTTGTTTATATATATATATTGATTTTATTACTTGATCATACCACTGTAGTACTTCTTCTAATTATGCAGGGTTACTTCCATTTTCAAGCTTCAAATAGTTGTTTTTACTGTTATTATTTCTACTGTCACCACTATTACTACTACTAATGTTACTAATACGACGTACTAGTACTACTATTGTTATTTTTGAATAGTTTAACGTTTAACTAACTTGTATTACTTATTCAACTGCCAAATCTATATTCAATACCTTTATTACTACTATTATTACTACTACTACTACGACTACTATTATGAGTACTAATAGTACCTTCAGCAACCTAAATGTAACTTGAAGTACGACTACTCATAGTANTACTATTATTACTACTACTACTACGACTACTATTATGAGTACTAATAGTACCTTCAGCAACCTAAATGTAACTTGAAGTACGACTACTCATAGTATTTGTATTAGTAGTAATTTAATACAAATCTAACAATGACTAACACAACTACTGTTTTTAAATAACATCAATTGTAAGAGTAATAGAATTAGATAAGTAGTGTATATAATTTAGGAGCAAGTAGCATTAGCCATAGTATACATAGTAGTAGTAGTAGTAGTGGCAATAATAATAAGACTAATTGTAGGAATAGTACTTGTGCACACGCCTCGGCGAGATTTCCATCCTTGCCAAGTTTCATGCAATTGATCTGACCACAAGCCTCATCAAAAGTAAGACTTCCATCCTGACCACANTTGTAGGAATAGTACTTGTGCACACGCCTCGGCGAGATTTCCATCCTTGCCAAGTTTCATGCAATTGATCTGACCACAAGCCTCATCAAAAGTAAGACTTCCATCCTGACCACATTCTTTCGCACGGAAACTTGTCATGAATCGCGACTGCTGTGCAGATATGAGTCACCGGAAAATAGAACCAGGCTTGAGTACGGAACGCGCAGCGGTTCATTCAACTGTCCATTAGGTAGCCAATGNTCGCGACTGCTGTGCAGATATGAGTCACCGGAAAATAGAACCAGGCTTGAGTACGGAACGCGCAGCGGTTCATTCAACTGTCCATTAGGTAGCCAATGCGCCTCAAAGCGTCGTCGCAACTGATACGGTCGTCGTTGGAAACCAAAAAAAACCAAAACCAAAAAAAACAAAACCAAAAAAACCATTATTTCACTGCTCTTCCAGAATAGCCTTAGAAATATTATACACAAATGGGAGAGTTCTGAAATAATGGTGTTTTTGTTTTTTTTGTTTTTTTTGGTTTTGTTTTTTTTGGTTTTTTTGGTTTTGGTTTTTTTGGTTTTGGGCTATCGTCCTTGATTGCAGGTTTTGGGCTATCGTCCTTGATTGCAGTGTGTTGCTTTGGTTTCGCGAACCAAATAAAACAGCCAAAACGCAGCGGACAGTTTTCGGCCACAAGAAAACGCCAAAAAGGGTAGGTACATGGGGGGGGGCCTACCATATACATATATATATATATATATATGTCTGTATGTGTATATACATATATATATATATAATAAATGTGCATATGTAGAAGCAGAAAGGTTGCTTGCCGGGTTTCGTGTTTCGGGTCGAGTACAGCCCAAACCACGAGGGCTGCAGCCCTGATACGAACAAGCTCTTGTGATAAAGTCCTGAGATAGATTTTCATGATCCATGCTGATGCAGGAGCTTGCCTGCCCCGAGCGACATCAGGATCCGCGGCTGCCTCTCTTCGTACAGTTGAGGCCGCCTCTGAATCTCGCAGTCATTTCCCGCTCGGGATTCAGGAGGATTAGCTTGTAGGGAATAGGAACAGGATCTATGAATTTTCGGTTTCTTGTGTTGTAGGGTTGAGGGTTGTTTTATGGATTTCGGACTTGGGGAAATTTCAGGTTCAGAGGCGCCTGTTCCCTTAAGAAGACATCAGAGTTGAGGGGCTTGCTTTCTAGTTTAATTCACAGTGCTTGCATAACCATCGCAGAGGTTCCATACCCGAAGCCGCTAAGCCCAAGACCTTCAGCCCATCAAGGGCTTCAGCGGCTTCAGGTACGCCGATGCACATGCACTCAAAACTCAAGCCATGTAGCATTTCCCTAAACCCCAGGGGTTCTGCATCAGAGACCCGCGTAGTCTGGGTAGGAGCCTGAGAGACCAAAGTCTGTAATGCAGGGGCTTGAAGAATTACCATCATTGTTCCTTGGGGTTGCTGGTTTCATGGCCCAAACCAGGCTCTAACTATTCAGGGCCCCCTATATTAGATTCGCAGCAGGAGCATTCCACCCGATCGGATACATTGCTGCTGAACGTTCTTTGGCGGAGGCAGCGGTGTTGACTGGACTGGTTAGATTTCGTGTCGCTGGCTCAAGGTTTAGGACGGCTTCATAGCTTTCAGGTGTTGGGATTTGGACTCCGGGTTCGGAGCTTGCGGTATGGGTTTCAGTGCTTTCGTGTTACAGGGTTGAGGTGGGCAGCTTGACCGACAGCTCCGCCAGTGGTCTCACTGCAAGTTCACATTGCAGGCGAGCACCAAAGTCGTTACCTTTACGATGTATCGGAACTAGTACAACACCGTATGATAAATCATTTAGTTAACCAGTTCACGGTAACCAGGCCATATAAAGCTCTACACCCTAACCTCGCTTTCTGATAGGTGGATGCACCATGATGCCCCTTTGAGAAATCGGGCTCGATCACGGGGTGCTCGAACACTTATGGCGGCTGGCGCCTGAGATGGACTCTGCATTTGTCAGGGTTCTAATGTAGGGGCCTTAATAAGAACAGGGTTTTTTGGGGGTATGGTTTCATAAGATTTCATTGACTGTCAAGATGACCATGCAAATGAAGATAAGGCCGCTGAAAGCCAACCATCGCGATGATTGCGATCCTGAACTCGGAAATGAAGATGAAGAGGAGATGATCTCAATGATAATGAGACTATCCAGAATGTTGTGGCAATGTTGTTGATGATGACGCTTATTCAGACGAAGAGTCACAGCACGCTACCTCGAATGCCGAAGCGCAGGAGGCTGCCATTCCTCCCCCCCCCTTTTTCTCAGAATTTCGGTTGCGGTAGCTGGTTGTTTCCTGTCGCCGCAGCGTCTGCTATCCATAGCACCCAGGCGAAGTCCCAAGCCCGGAATTGGTTCGTTTCCCTTCGAGGTCCTGCACCCTCTGCCGTCAATGCCGTCTTTTTGGTCAGCCGCCAGCTGCGGATTGTCAGCTGCACCTGGTACTCTTTCCTCCGGGGCAACCAAGGCCGCAGGAGGGTGATACTGGAAGAAATAGCTCGTGAAATCCTTTGAACATGACCATGGAATCATGGAGGGGCATGTTGCGAATTGTTTAAAGCAACGGCAGATGAATGGGTCGTCTTGGGTAGCCAAAATTTCTGCAATTCGTGCATCGGTGCATGTCCATGTCGGCCGGGTGGTTTGCGACGAGCATTTGGTGACAGCGCAGGCGAAATGAATTTGTGAACGAGGAGAACGTTGTGCTCCACATCTACGCGGAGCCGAGGAAGGCACGGAACCGGCGCAGTCTTAGGGAGTGGCGTGCCTAATTGCCCTGCTAAGTTACCAGAGCAGCAGTGAGTTTTGGCGGCTCACACTGCCCCAAGCCCTCAACTGCAGCCTACGAAGTCTCGAAACTTCTGCGATGTGGCGGCTGCTATACATCAACGCTCCTTTTCAGCTAGCTCGATCTACTTATTGTTTTGTTTATGAAATCGTGCAGAACCGCCGGTGAATGTGAGCTCATGATCACACTGTGTAGGCAGGCAGTGCTCTCGACTTCATTGGGGCCTGTAGCCAGCACTGAGTTTCAGCATCCTCTGCCGTGGGGCTCGAGTTCCAACACTCGTCAGCTTTTCCCACCACGGGCTGCTGGGCACAATAGCGGCTTCGTTTTTTTGTCTGAGTCGCTTAGGGTCTGGTATATGAGTTTGCGAGGACCAGCAAAGGCATGAGGTTTAGAAAGAGGATGATGGTGGATGTGTTTGTTGTTGTGGCGCGGGTGCAGGCGGAGGAAAAGTGTAGTTAAGCAGCGCGGGCAACGGATAAAGAAAGAAACAAAGAAAGAAGGGCGCAGGAGGATCGTGGTGGCAGAACCACTGCAAAGTTGAGAGCTACAGTGATAATGCAGGAACCTGGTCGCGAAACCCCGGCCCAATAACCCCCAAAATAGTAGGATTCTCATTACGAAGAGTCCGACCTAATAAGACCCACGGCTTCTTAGTCAGGTTCCTACATCAGCAAGCGTGAATGATCTCGGCAGGTGCGGAGTCACTTAGAGGCTCGCAAGCTCACGAGCAAGGTTACCGGCGCAACCTTACAAACGACAGGTGACGCTGGTATCCCCTGGTTACTCAGCATGAAGCATCAATGTGGTGAGCATTAATTGCCCTGATGGAGACGGATGTTCCGTCTTAGACTTGCTGGCAGTTGTACTGCATTGCAAAGCCAGCGTTGAAAACTAGAGCAGCAAGCCTAGCTCAGCACACCCAGGGACTGCAAACCAGCTGGAGACAACGGAAAGCGCATCACCATGCGGGTTGAAGGTGTTGCAGTTAGGAGCAGGCTAATGAAGTTGCTCGACTAGTAGTTGGTTCAGACCGGAACGCAAAGGAGCACAAGAGCGGCCTAGCAGCATGCATGGTTTTGAGCGTGCATGTGCTCATGCTGGAACGGAAACGAGCACAGGAGTAACTCAATAGTGTTGCTTGCTCATGTTGGAACGGAAACGAGCACAATAGCGGCCTAAGGCCATGCATGGTTGTCGGCGTGCGTAAACCACGAGTGGGGCATCGAAAGATCCTACTTCTCTTTGGTTTGAGTTTTTTGCTTGAGGCTGGATGTCCACTACTCACGCACCGCACGGTGGGAACGGAGACCTGTGCTCAACTCGCATAGGACTAGAGCAGAACATGACAGCACACCTACAGAGTCGGAACGCAGACGAGCCCAATATAAGCTTAAACTTCGCACATGGGGAGAAACACTCGGAATCTCGGCCTAGGGGTGCAAGGGAGGACTCATAGCTCGGGGACAACTGCACCCTAGAGTCTGACTGGTGTGTGCATATTGGAACGCACCGATCCGCAACAGGCTGCAACATCGCGAGCACCAATGTCTAAAGCTGTGCTTCTTGGAGGAGATCTATGAGGGCTTTGTTTCGGGGGGCGCAGCTGATGCTGATGATGCGAGCGCGCATCATGCGCATCAGTGGTCCGGCCGGGCGTTGCCAAAAAGTTGCGCGGAACGACCGTGACAAGACGTGCGCGCGGGACACCCCAAGGCCGTCCAAGGGGCAAGGCTGATGTGCATGATGCTCGCTCCAGGGCGCCGGAGTTTGTTTAAAGAACATCGCCAACCGCCGCAAATACCGCTGAAAACGCGGGTTACGCGATGCAGCTACGGTTGGAGCCGAATGCTGTCC